>SNQJ01S0057071.1:0-25332 GCA_010110895.2 Picea sitchensis
AAAAAGGCAGATACAATTCCGCAGGCTGTAAAGAACATTAGTTTTAGCAGGAACTCAGATGCTCCCCCTGTGTTGCAATTTGCATTTCAATATACAGTCATTATCTGCCCGAAGCAAGTTTCAAGAAAGGATCTATTACCCGCCTGATGTGTACTGTTTGCTTGCCCATTTGATATTTCTATTGCAGTCATACCTCATTGTATTGAAAAAGATGTCGATGCAGTGAGTGAGAATACCATCGATACAGAGAATAGGAAAGACGTTTGGCAGCCGAACATCGTGATAAATGGCAAAGTTTTCCGTTAAAGATAACCATCAATCAGGGTTCGACCCTCACTGGCATAAGTTACTTCCAGAACTAAGGCAACAAACGGTGGAATTCGGTGGCAGCAAACGGTGTTATTCGGTGGCAGCAAACGGTGGTATTCGGTGGCAGAATTCGGTGGCAGCAACGGTGGTATATCTCCTCCTGTATGGATTCTGGACGCGGCAATGTTGATCGTTTTCTTAAGACTGAGATTTCCCGTGATTCTCTCGTACAGGCGTGCGATTACAGTTATAAATCCGTCCAAGTGGCAGAGGATCGTTGAAATACCAGTTTGGAACGCAAATTCGTCATACAGTTTATCCACCTGTCAAATTCAACGTTCTTTGTTGTCATCGAGATGGCCCCGGTCACCTATATTGACTCGAGTGCTTCCCAGGCCTTGAAGGAGCTCTATCAAGACTACAAAGCCCGCAAGAAGCCATATCTCTAAGGTTTATTCAAACAGAGAAGGTCGGCAGTGCCTGTGATAAACGTGGAAGATTTGACGTGGGGTGGAAATGGAAAGACCCCATGACAAAGTTCCTTGCATGCTGGGCTTCGTCTTCTCATTTTTACCAGGGTTATGGAGGTGGAGATGAAGCCAGAATGCTTCAAAGACATCTAATTGGCACTACTACAAAACCGGATCAGGTCCAAACAGGTTGAATATTGCTACATTCTTTTTCAGAAGCAATGGTATGCAAAATTCCAAACAGTATGGCAGGGTGCTTCTATTTATGGAATTGTAGCTGGGTATTGCATTTCTGCTTCTTTGTTATCAATTATCAACAAGTGGGCAATCATGAAGTTTCCATATCCAGGTTCTTTGACAGCTTTACAATATTTGACAAGTGTAGTGGCAGTTCTGATTCTTGGCATACTTGGTAAGTATGTAAATAGACTTTGTCTATATAAAGCATGTAGTCATGTCAACTGGGTTGAATACTTGGGGCTTAGTGCTATGCAATAATCTGGAAGCTTTTCTTCCTTTCCCATTGGAACTACTTATCATGGGTGAGTTGAAGAAGTTGAAGCAAGATAGCTCACATAAGTCTGATTGGTATTCATTAGGAGTATTGCTGTCAGTTGGGTTTTCCTGTTTATTTGGATTGTCAATTTCATTTTTTGGACTTTCCTGTCGCAAGGTTATATCTGTAACAGGTTTGACTAGTTTAGGCAATGTGAACAAGATTCTGACGGTGGTAAGAAATCTTGTCATATGGGATAATCATGCAACATTTATAGGAACAATTGGGCTGTTAATTTGCACGCTTGGAGGAATTTTATTTTTTATCAACAGTCAGTGGCTAAGCCTCCACCCATTGCTTCTGAGCCTGCCACAAATGATGATGAGGAACAACTTTTAGAGTTACCATCCTTCGAATTGAAGGTCTTTAGAAATGAGGTGGTTCCAACAGACCCGAAGGAATATTTTTCAAGTCATAAAAGGGAAGGAATATTTTTTCTTGGAAGAGTAATTTCTTGTTAGGGACTTTGTATTCATTCAAAATGTTCTTAATGCTTAGGACGTTTTACAAAAGGGCGATCCATATAAGTCGAGAAATAGAGAGGGCCTCTTCGAAATTGTGGGGAGTCATTTACAAACATGCGAGAATTAGTGAAATTTTGATGTACGGATTCATACTTACGTTTTTCGATTGGTTTAAAGAAGTCCCTCCGGTGCTCTCATTAACCGCAAAAGAAATGTTGTCGATTAATATGGGTTCTTAAATTAAGCAAGGTTAACCACAGGAAAGTTAACCAACGAGAATATTCAAAATTCGCTCAATTCAAGATATTCAAGTTGGAATGATGTGAAATCTTATGGAATAGGATGATTATGAATTATCAAATCAAAGTCTAAACACTATTCTTGAAGAAGAAAGTCAAAAAAAGTTTTTTTGACTATATTTGGTCATTTTAAAGAGCAAGGGCAAAAATCCCTCATGCGACCACCTCAACAGCCTCATCAGATCCACCTTCTATCTACACAGACCAAATAGTTAGGAATGAAAGTGAACAGCTAACTACAGTACAACATTTACCAATTGTTTCTGTTCCATATGCAACCAAGGACAGTGACACAGGCAGCGTATTAGTTCATAATCCTTTGCAGAATGGTATTTTTACTACATCGGAAGGCCGTATGGAACTGCAAGAAAATGCAGTAGAAGGAGAGGAGAAGGATATTAAATGAAAGGTGCTTGTTGACAAAAGGAAGGGAGTTTTCTCTAAGAATCTTTGAAACTAAATGCAACCACGCAGGTAAGTGAAATTTTGAAATTTTGATTTACGAAAATGTTTCATCTTTAGGTGGTTTTAAAGCGAGCTGTTAGTGCTCATTAATCCTTAGAAAAGAGGTTCTTTCGATGAATAAGGTGCTTAATCCGAATATCGTTAACCACCGAAACCTATAACTAGATAAGAGAAAGATAAATTTTGCCTGGAATCGAGGTTTTGCTGATGCAAATCTTTTGAAAACACTCATGATGGATAGATGATGAATTATCCATCATGAGTGTTTTCAAAATTCATTTTGGGTGTATAAGAATTTGAAAAGGTGGCCAAGTTGGTTTTGGCACCTATTTTGGTGGAAACGAGTTGGATTTTTTGCACATATCGGAAGATCTACAAATGCTTTGTATCCGAAGTTGATGCTGTTTTGATACACGGTCCAGAAAAGGTTTACAGAGACAGGGTTGCAACCGGAAACACTCTCCGTTGGTGGCTTCCCTGTTGGTTTTATTATCTTTACCAAACTTATTGGTAAGCCGTTATGATGCGTCCCTAATCGATTGGATTTTTAGTTTCTGTTATCCTTGATCTGCTTTTTGAAAATGCTAGTGGTAGTGCAACTTGGTTTCCTCATTATGTTTAAGGCTGAAATATGAAATTGGGGAAAATTCTCATTTCTCTCCTAATCATGGAAGATAGTCATGGTGTATGTGCTGGTTGATATCATCCTTTGAGAATTGGGAAGCAAATCCTGAAATATTTTATATCAATTGAGGACTTTACTTTGGGAATCATCCGAGGAGTCAAAAGTGCATGTACTTATGGTCAATACGGCTATTTAGCTTTCCTTGCATTTCATGGAGGCCTTGGCATTGAAGGCTAGCGCTAACAAAATCTTCCAAGGATCTCAAGGCTTTCCTTGGTGGATATGAGGCGGCTTATGTCAATGTTTGTTGACATTGAACCATTATACAAAGCTGCAAAAGGCACATCAACTTTGGGGCTGAATATATAGGCAACTACATCTGTAAACTGTTTTTGTTGAAAACCATATCTGCATTTGGCTGTGTTTTACTGGCATCTGGGGTTGGCATTAGCTACTGATATGTGGCTTACAAATATCTGTTACCATTCGTTTTATCCTCCTTTGCATATGTAACTTTTCTTGAAGGTATTTTCCAGGAAGAATATTTACACCTGAAGGATGTCTACTATTCTAAAACTGAAGGATTTTATGGGAAAGTGCTGCAATAGAGTGCAAAGGCTGGAGTTTTTGTGACCCATCTAATAGACAACATGAGAAGTGAAGCACGAAATTGCTTCACATGTTGAGGAAAAAGAATAAAGTCAATCAATAAATTAAGCCAAGAGGCCAAAAGTCGCAGAATTCGCTTGAGAGAGAGAGGATGTTCTTTTGCATGTAATCAATTCATCGGTTTCAATTTTGGGTAAGTTTACATTTTCCGGTGGTTTGAAGAGGCCCGTGTATTATCGTAACCCACTTGGAAAACTAGACAATCCATGGCCCCAATATAAAGGCACAAAGGTACGCTAGAGTTCTTGGAAACCTCACGAGGGATATCCATCGGTTAGACCAAAAATTTATTCTACACTCAAGAAACCCTTTGTAGTTGAGACCAAAGGTGTAGTAACCGAAATAAATGTTTTGTATTTTTTGTAAAGGTGGATCAATGGGATAACTCAATTCAACTTATGGCATTCGGACATCAAATGATAAACAAATAGGCAGTGCTCAAGATTGGTTTAGCAGTAGATAGCTTCGGTGGGTGAAGAAAATAACCATAAACTAGTGCTGGCGGGGGTCTATTAAACAACCCCTAAAGAAGGCTGATTATAATGTGATGGAACCAAACAATAGGATAACAGCTATTCAAAGGTTTGACAACAATATACTTGTTGAAGAAGAAATATGGAAAAGCATACCAAAATGGAAAGAGCACGTAGTCTGTGTATTAGCAAGTGAAAAGTCTAAGTACCAAAACGTGCGCTGGCTTATTGTCGAGAGTCGAACCCATTATCAACCCGAGTTCCTAGGCTTTATAGCCTTTACAAGCTGAGTTCGAGATCGAAACATGGATAAAATCATCTAAAAATAGCAAGTCAAAATTCAGTTGTCAAATATGTGGGATAATCCCCAGAATGAGGTGTCCCAGTTTCGATCTCTTTCTCTTGTTGTTGTTGGTGAAGTGAAGCACGGCCTCCCAAGGCTGACTAGTGACTCTTCTAGAGGCAAAATTCGAATTTGCTATTGAGGTGGCAGAATATCCTAATTTTCTGTTCAGCATAAATTGTCCATATCCTTTGAAACACCTCATTTCTCCACCATTTGTCAAAACTAAGTGTTGTGCTGGACTTGATAATTCACCACATGTCTATTCCAGAGGTTTCATCTCATTATGATCAAAAATTCCTGATCACGGTGAGAAATTTGAAAATTACAGTTTAAAACGAGGCTTCGGTGGTTATTTTGGAAAGATTCTGTGCAATTTACCACCAGCTTGCTTTCTGTGGTTAATGAACAGTCGTCTTTTTCGCCTAAACCACCGAAAGTCGAATTTCCAGCAAAAAAATTGCCTTTGGTAAAATCAATTTTCGGCCATGGATAATACGTTTTGCCGCATTCGAATAGTGATTTAACTACAGATCATAAGCTTTCCAATGATGCAATCAAATTTGGATTTGGAGCTAAGGAAGCTGGAATTTTTTCTACAAGATTAGGCATCTTTCCTTCAAAAATCTCGGTGCGTTTTTGAGTGCTAACAAGATGCCCTTCGAGGATTTTTCGCGTATCTTTAGGTTTTTCAACGCTTTAAGTTGTCTACTTCTTTGCAAGTGTCTGTAGATAAAATTAATCCCGATTCTTACATATCGATCGATTATGGTCAAGATGGGTGCATTGAAGCGACTCTTCATCTTCAATCAGCTATTCTTGAGGAAAGGGAATTCCTTTTGGTATTTCATGAAATGTTGGGGTTAACAAAGTATAGGACTTCCTATTTCCAAGAAACCCGAGCACATGAGAATAGTCTTCAAGCATGAAAAAAAGAATTAAGCGATACCCAAGATTTCTTTCAAGGGCCAAGTAGTCACCGATAGGGTTAAGGGAGCGCAGGTTTTGAAGCTCCTCGTGACGATTTACTGCCCATGAATTCAGATCCTCCGTTCATAAATAAAAATTGATCAAGGTAATCACAGGTGTAGTTGCGGTGAAGAACATTGAGAATAATAGTATTCAGAAATCCATGAGAGACCAAATTTAACTGGAAATCTCAACTTTTCATTTTAGCCAAAAATGATTTGAGTAACACTAAGAATAATAGTATTCAGGAATCCATGAGAAACCAAATTGAACTGGAAATCTCAGATTTTCATTTTAGTCAAAAAAATGATTCCAAATCTTAAGGAAGGAGCTCAGGCTTCAAATTCGTTTAGTGGCAGTTGTGGCACATTTTTTGAAATGCGTAATGGAATCTCGTAATGTCCCAGAGAACGATCGCGTTCATTTCCAAGTGCGTGCAGACTGCAGAGACAAGTTAAAACCGTTGCTGGTCTCGTCCAAAAATTCAACGGAGTTGTCCATGGCTTCTGTCTCTCTGGAAAATAAAAAATAATCTCAGATGACACTCTTCCCTTAGCTCTTTCCTCATACAGCAAATGGAAAACATGCGGGGCGTCTCCTATGCGTTAGTGGATGGGTCTCGATATTACGTGGTGGATTTCCAAGTCATGTCGTGTCCAACACAAGAGACGACGTCGTTTACAACGTGGGAATAGAGCACAACACAAGAGACGACGTCGTTTACAACGTGGGAATAGAGCATAGAAGACTGGAGAGCATCTAGAGGTCGCTCTTCTTTGACACGCGGAAAAAGAATGTCCATTAAAAACAAACGACTATTTTTTTTTAAGTGTATTAGATAACTAGCACAGCCACAAATTCGTGGCTGGTGAACGCCGAAAGGTTTCACCAGCCGCGAGTGGGCTAATACTAACCACGAATTAGGATTGAATCTCTTGGCCGTGGCAAATTGAAAACCCTCTCGGGAACCTCATTCTCTCCTTCCATCATCTGCACTACCGCTCTCATCGAAAGTCTATTATGGACATCTTTTTGGATGCAGAGAAAACCGATCTGCAATAATCTAATAAATTGTTTTCTATCGAAATCATTATCACCTGAAAGTCTCGAATCAATCACCTCCAATTCTCTACCAACAACAGCCATGGAGACCGCCCAAGCAGGAAAATAACACTTATGGAAATCAGCCTGCAATCAAATCAACGCATTGTTAATCGCACGAATAACAAAGGGAAATGTTCATGCATGAACAATTCATTGCGAAGGCGTGAGTGGACAGCCAAAAAAAAAAATGAAAGTGGGGACAGCCATTAAATGAAATCGCGCGGATAGCCAAATTGAAAGTGCGGACAGCCAGTAAATTGAAAGTGCGGACAGCCAAAAAAAAATTGAAAGTGCGGACAGCCAGAATGGATCGACAGAAAATGAAACGTCCGTGAGGAAATCCAAATTTGATAATCTTAAAGTTAAAGGGTAATCATTCAAACGTGGCAATCATAGAGTGCTACAGTAATTTCTTAATATTATTAGGTAAATGTTAAAATGTAAACAGGGTAACGGATGCATTAAAAAATACAAGGAAGTTATGAAGAGTAAATCACATTCATTGATTTGAGAGGACGACTAAGAATATGCTAGCATCTTCAATTGTTAGCCATCAGATTAGAATTTTAGATTAAAAGATGATTAATTGTGCCCATTGTCAATAGGTATACGCCTTTCGGCGTAATAAGAAAGGTAAAGTGTCACTTCAATCCATTGAATAATGAAGAATGGTTGATTGAGTAGTTTTTCATTTTCTACTGGTATGGTTTAAGTGTTTTAGGTTTTGGTTTTTTTATCTATCCGTGAGTGAATTTTGAAAATGAGAAAGAGGGAGTAATGAATGTTTGGAGGCTGATGCCATCCCCAAAGATCTTAGCAGATCTAAATCTCTTTAATGTATGGATAGGTTATATAGATTTCGAGCTTAGCTCGTATCTTTTTGTAAATGCTCATTTATTATGCGAGGAGAGGAGAGGAGTAGGTAAGAAGGAGGGAAGGCTTGAGAAGCCCCTTTATGAATATAATTTGTTTTCTTGTTCATTTATAGGTTGTTGAGTTACTGTCGCTAAGAAATAGAAGGGAGAAGTAGAGAAGTTTTTGTAAGAATTATGTATATGTATATTTGCTAAATATATGAGAAGGAGACTTCTCTAAATGTGTTTTTTTATCTATCCCTCAGTGAATCACTTGAATGAGTTTATTGTTATTGTTTGTGTTACTTATTCATGTATGTATTTCCTGTATTATGTGTTTTATGAATTAACTTATCAACTTAGTATAAGTTTCAATTGTTTTTCTTCTGGAACACTTGGTCTAGGAGCACACAATGCCCATGCAAGGAGTGGGCAGACTAGGAGTTAGGACAAGAGTTATTGAAGCTCACGAGAGATAGAGGTGTGTTGCAGAGATTGTGCAAGGAGTGCACGCATATACTCCTTAGAGTATATATTTCTCAGTCGAAAGTCTCTTGCAAGGAGTGCAAAAGGGCCGACACTCTACAGAGTGGTCGAATCCCTTTAGGACAAAGGGGAAGATTTCAGATATCCAAGTGTTAGAGGAGCGCTAGGTGGACGTTAAGGGTCGAACCCCTTTTAAAACTTTGCAAGCTCAGGAGGGTGGACGTCAAGGGTCGAACCCCTTTTAAAACTTTGCAAGCTCAGTAGGGATAGCGTATATCAGAGTGCAATGGGATAGAATTAGTCAAGTCTCTCAGTCTGGAGGTTCGAGAGTGCCTAGAGGAAGAGTCACCTCGAGCAGACAAAGCTCAAGAGAGATAGCGACCGAAATACTCAAAATAAGGGAGCTCTATTGAGTTTCCCAATTCAACAGACGAGATTCGTTTGGGAGGTTATCGAAGATCCGAAAACCGTCATATCTAGAGAGATCGTGAAAGGTTTAAGTGGGGAGGTGAATCCAAGCCCCAAAGGCCCAGAGGCCCGAAACCCATCATCTTCGTCGGCTTGGGTGACACACGACAACAAATTTAGCCCTTCTCTACTTCGTCAGTTGAAGGAAAAGTCATTGGGAGGAGCGGAGGAAGGACTTCTGGAGTCCAAAGTCCCGAAGTCCATTGGAACCGTTAGTCCATAGGGAAGTTGTCGGTAGATTAGAGACTCCGAAGGATTGAGGGTTCATAGATTTCAAGGGGAAGAGAGTGCCAAGACACCTAGAAGCTCGAAGGTCGAAGAACAGTCAGTCATCGGTCCAGAGGAGACGCGCGGAGGATGGATATCCACTCCACTATACCGACGCTCGGAGGTATGTAAGACTTGATGATAGGAGACTCCCCGAAGCCCAAAAATCCTGAAGGGAACTGGGTCATCCACATGTCTTCATTCCAACCATCGATTCCAATGGGATTTTGATACTTTGTGAAGCTTTGGTCTGGGAGGATTGTGTGGTGTGTCTATTAGAGATGCTTGTAGTGCGAAGGCCTTAAAGCCTCGAATTGGGAAGAGAACAATAGGTAAGCCCCTGGTTTTGAGCCCGGGGTCACGCGAAAGTAGCGCCTGATCAGTGGGATCCCACTAAAAAGGGTGTTTGCCTGAAAACTAAAGAAAAGATCTGTGGAGCCAAAACTAAAAGGTCCAGAGAGACCTTGTGAGTTGATTGAGCTATGGTAATTTGAAGATCCTTAGACCGGGAGGTCAGCGGACCCCAGGTGAGGTTTGGGGTCTGCACCATGTGTTATCAGAGACTAAAGTTTAGCTTCGTAAGAGAAAAAACTAGCATAATGCCACGAAGAAGACACAGGGACAAACCTGTGGCAAATCCATCAGTGGAGGAGGAAATGAGGAGACTCTGTGCAAGGATAGACTCCATGGAAACTGCACAGAGAAGAGAACCACATGCAGGTGACATCAGTGAGGCTGAGAGTGGAGAAATGGAGGTTAAAGGAGATGTAGGAGAAGACGTTGCAAAAGAATGCTTGCTAAGAGTTGTTGTGAAAATGGGAGCCAGAGAAAAAATGGAAATTCCAATGTATGAAGTCAACTTGGACGTGGAAGAGTTGTTGGATTGGATAAGAGAAATGGACAAATACTTCAACTATGAGGAGGTCGATGATGAGAAGAAGGTAAATCATGCCATCACAACACTAAAAGGACATGCAACACTGTGGTGGGATGAACTGCAGGATGACAGAAGAAGCAAAGGAAAAAAAAAAATTAAGAGATGGGACATAATCTTAGCCAAGGTAAAGGCTAAATTCATACCCAAAGATTATCAGATAAACCTATTCAGGAGGTTACAAAAAACCTGAGACATAAGGGGTTGATAGTGAAGAGTACACAGAAGAATTTTATAAGCTGAACATTAGAGATGGTCATCATGAAAGTGATGAAGAGAAGGTTTCCGGGTATATAAATGGCCTGAGATATGAAATTCAGGATGAAATCAACATGATGACCATGAAGAAAATAGAGGATGCTTATCAGGTTGCACTGAAAGAAGAAGAGAAATTGGGCAGGAAGCAAAGCCAATACAGTAGAGGGAAAATCCCACACAGTGGTAAGGGGATTTTCCATGACAAGTCTCAGAAAGCTAGAACTGAGACTAAAAGGTCCCACAGTCCTACAGAAAGAGGAGGGAGAAAATATGGTGGCATAAATTCGTTTCCTCGAGGAGGAAGAGGCAGAGGAGGATAGGTGAGATGCTATGCTTATGGAAAGACAGGGCATAATGTTGTAGGTGAATCCCCCTATGGACAAGTGGATTCCCTCTTGGTTTCTAGACTCCTAAGGAAAAGACAAAAAAGGTGCTTAACATGGAAACTAACATCCTTTTAGATCTAATCAAGCTAACATATGAAGAAGAAGAATAAATATATGTACCTTATTAACTATGTTTGTCCCTGCAAAGTCTGGTCTTAGCTTCGATCCTGAGCTCCCCAATAGGTCCTGTAGAACAAACAAAGATACAATGGAATTCCTACTCTACTGAGATTAACTCAAATATAGATCCATCTACTGCAGACAAACTCATGTGAAACAAGCATAAGTTTGAAACAAACAGGGCAAGCATTGATATATTGATAAGAACAAGTAAAAGTATTTACAATCCTTTGATGAAGGTGCAACAACTTCTTCCAGTTCTCCTTGTCCAACCCTTTTGCTCAAGTAATCTCCACTGTTTTCTATATATTTCCTATGAGATCATAGGTTTCATACCTCCAATCTTTTTCATGTACCTTTCACCATGAGAAGGCCTTCTTATATAACCTTGGATATGTCCAACCACTTGAGATATATTTGGGATAAGTTGAGGATTCCTCTCCTTCAGTTGAGGATCTTCCCTAAGATCATGCCTTTACCATCTATTCGAATCCAACCACCTTCAGAAATTGAGGGATTCTTCCCTGATTTGTCTCAACAAACCCAAAACTTGCTCAGAAAAGGGTAGCACTCCCCGAAAAGGGTGCACAGAGTGCTCAAACACTCCCCCAAAGAGGCCCAGGGAGCGCTAGCAGTCCTTGACAGTGGGTAGGGGAGAACTCCTCTCCAAAATCCATTTTTTAGTGGTTATTTTAGTGGCAAAAGGTTTGTACTCCCTGTCAACTTATTTCTCTTCTTCAAAACTAGCCTTTGAGGTGTCTTAAGTGTCCTTATGATGTTGTTAGAGGCACGGCATAGGCAAGATGGCAGTATGATGTTTGCAACACTTACGACACTTGTGATCAAGATGCGACACTTGCAAACAAGATGCGACACTTACAACACTTTTAATGACGACACTTGCAACACTATTGAAGTGAGTAATTTTGAGGTGTAACAGATTTCCCCCCAAAGTACGAAGTTAGAAGACGATGATGAATTAAGTACTTTGTAGACCTTTTTTAGCAAGGGTATGGACGCAGAGAGGCCGAAAAAAGCTTCACACAACCATCAAACAAATATTATGACATGTTTCAAACCCAAGGCAGACATACCTATGCTTGAGTGATAAAGACTTTTTAAGTATGGCTGCCATAAAATACACTACGAATCCATAATTGTATTGACAAAATGGTATATCCACTGAAGATACAATGTGGATCTATACTCCTATGACCTGAACTGATTGTAGCCACGAATAATACACAATGGATCTACCAGATGACAAGACATAGCCACGACCAATACATAGTTGATCTATGTAACAATATATGTGTCATAGTTCAAAAGAAATCCTTCGCAACCTGGGCAAAGTATGTACAAAAGTGATGACACTCAACCCAGAGTCTTCTTACCAATCCCGATGCAGTATGAATCTAACCATGTGAATATATGTCTTGATGTCGAACATGGCAAAAACCACTTGATTATCGGTTCAATGAGGTAAACCATTAACAAGCACGAGGGAGATCACCATTGATGTCAATGATTCCCAAGGTACTCTAGTACATTCCAATGAATGTGAATGGATGAGATGAAGTCGAACATCTTTGGAATCATCCGATCAGAGGTCAATGATGTAAACCTATTGTCGGATCGAGGAGGCCTGCCATTAAGGCATGCAGGTCCCAAGGTACTAACTGATTTCTAAGTCTAGTTCTTGGATAATGTGCTGAAGTCGACAAGAACATACTCGTCGAGGGAGGGCCTTGATGTATCCCCCATCAATGACACGAAATGGTCATAGAGATGTAATTGGTAGATCAAATGAACATGGACTGACAGGGGTATTGAAATAGGATATTTTTTATGGCTAACTTTCGAGGTAGATACTTCCCTTGAACATTGAGGCATGACAGCATAAACTTGACATGGACAAAAACTTGATGATGCAGTGGATGCTGTGACTTTTCTCAGGTGACCCAAAGGAGTAAAAGAAAATTAGAGGATTGGCTCAGTGCAGAGGTTCAATGGATTAAAATGCGTGCAAAGATAAGATGTCGTGTTCAAGGGCGACTGTAAGGGTTACTGGTAATGATCTCAAAAAACTTCTTGGCTTGCTTCTTTCAATTTTTCCCCCATCGAGATAGATGAGTACCTCTTTTTAATTTGATGAGCTCGAGGAGGGTAACACATGATCGATGTAACTCACCTTCGATAAGTCCCTCTTCCTTTGTTTAATGAACTAGAAGAAGTAAGGGTTCGGTCTCATATGAGCCCTTCAATGTATGAATGTTTAATGAGTCCATAGAAGGTGAACTCGATGGTTTTCATATTTAGAGAGTCTGAAAACAGTGTAAAGATGACTCCAATGTTGTCCTTTTTCGTATGGTTAGTCTTGTGAGGCCGAAAAAGAGATAAATTATCACTCGAAAGACACCCTTTCAGACCTTTTAATGAGTGGGAAAGGAAGCAATATCACTTGACAATCTTTTCACGTTTAGAGAGTCTGAAAAGAGTTTAAAGAAGACTCCAAGGGGTGCATTTTACGTATATCCATGCGAGTCCGAAAAAGTGATAAAAGTATACTTGGTTACATTCTCATGTTTTTTTGAGCATGAGAAAGAACAAAGACTAAGCTTGGTATGCCCCCAGCTTGAAAGCTTGTGGCTTAACTCTATAATGATCATCAAAGGCTGGAGACATTCCCTCCAAGCTTCAATTCATTCACTGACTTTGAGGTTGTCACCAATTTCTCTACTAGATGGAGAAAAAGGATAAGGGTGGATGAAATGAAGGTTCAAAAGAGGTGACTGTTTCATTTTTTAATGAGCTTGACACAGGAAAAGAACTATGCTCAGGGCTCCGAGTTCAATTCCCAAATTGTTGTTTCATTTTTTAATGAGCTTGCTATAGAGAGGAAAACTATGCTCAAAGATTTTGTTTCATTTTTTAACGAGCTTTCCACAGAGAGGAAAACTATGCTCGTGACCTCTGTTTCATTTTTTAACGAGATTTCTACAGAGAAGAGAAACTATGCTCATGGATTCTCCTTGATCATGGCTTCCAAGAGAATAATGCTCTGGAAGGACACCACGTCAAGGGACAAATCTCGGTCATGGCTTCCAAGAGATCTTCATTGGATGGAAGAAAATTACTCTGGAAGGAACACATGTCGAGGGTCGCGACAGGGGTAAGGAGATCAAGCTCCAATATCCTTACCGAAGAGATCACCATGTCAACTACCGGAGCCAAATCATCTAAAGTTGAAGTCATGGTAGATAACACCACATAATTGACATGTGGTGGGGGTGATATTGTCGTCATATAAGAACCATTCAGGAAGGTAATCCAGTCAGGACCGATGAAGGAAAGTTGATTAATAGTCACAATTCTTCCATCGTGAGGGAAAGATATCACATGAAAAAGAGTGGACACAATAGCTTTCATGACATAGACATAATCCCGCCCAAGGAGTAAAGAGAAATCCAAGGGGTCTCAGACTACCTTGATGTCAATAAAGACAGTTTTCCCCCCCAAAGTTACGAGAAACTAAGGAAGGGTCCCTAAAGGTTGACTAGTTCTTCTGTTAAAAGCTAAGAAATTTTGTGTAATCGGTGCAAGCTAAGGACAACCCAAAGCGTGCCAAGTAACAAAGGACAAAATACTAACGAACGCACCTTCATCTATCAGTGTTTGAGTAATGTCCCAACCAAAAACCTATACTATAATCTGGAAATAAATGTCAGAGGGAAGACGAGGTCCAGTTAGCACACCCAAATAAAAAACGATGGCCTCATTACTTGGAGAGTGTTTCGCGGGAGAAGGAGGAATGCCCCCCAGCACGGTAGTTTCTGTATCAATGAGAAAAAATGTGGGCAGTATCGGGTTTACTCTCTAGAGGGAGAGTATGATCAACCGATGATGGGATCAAATCGACCACACTGGCACTCTTCAGAGGAAGATTGGGATTGACCGATGATGTAACCAGAGCAACCACTTTGGCACTCTTCGGATGAAGGGTGGGACCAACCGAGGGAGGGACTGGATCAATCACTTTGGCACTCTTCAAGAGAGGATTGGGATCAACCGATGTTGGGATCGGATTGACCTATTTGGTTTCACTCTTTGGATGAAGGGTGGGACTGACCAATGACGGGACTGGATCAGTCACTTGGGTTTCACTTTCTAGATGAAAACTGGGGTTGATCGGTGATGGAATTGGATCAGCTACTTGGGTTTGTGGTTCAACCGAGGATGAAACTAGATTGACCACCTGATCAATCGTACTGACCGGGGATGGAACCGGATTGACCATTCCATCAACTAATGATGGGTTGGGGGAAATGTTACGATAACCTTTTGGAAGTTGAAGTTTTTCCAAAAGAGAGGAAGCCTCGTCCATACGATGATAAAGGTGAGAATAATGATCACCTTTGCATAACATGCAAGGGAATTTGACAGTTGTCTTGTTCTTACCAACCTTAATGTCACTAGTTGATGGGGTATCACTGGCATGACCAGTAGAGACCAATGAGGACCACATTTCTAAGACCTTGGAAATACCAGGGCAATCCCTCAGAAAGTGGTCACCCTTACAAAGACTGCAAGGGAATTTGGGTTTCAAATTCTTCATTTTAATCTTGTTGACCTCGTCAACACTCCTAGTACTATAAACATAGTTGGTTTCTTGGATACAACATCTGATGTTGTTGGATCCTTGGTCCTTTTCAGGTTCTTCTTCTTCTTCTCTTTCCGTTTCTTCTTCTTCTGATCAACCTGACTACTTCCTCTAGAGCTTTCACTAGGCGAAGAAGGAGAAAGGGAAGGAGACTTAATGGGTGAAGAAGGCGAAAATTTGACATGAGTTTTATGTGTGGGTGGTGTACTAACATATAAATTATTGTGTGCAGTTGTAACATTGGGAGGATTTGAGATCATCGGAGTGGGGAACAACCAAACCAGTAATCCAATGGTGAGTCCTGGAAAACTCAGTGTGGCAATGTACAGAGGACCAAAGTTTCCAAAAGAAGGAAAGGTGTACGGTTCCCTGGAACAAGGGGTCCCTCCATTGGTACTCACAGGATTTGATGCCATTAAAATTGACTCGACCTAAGGCCCACTAAGTAAAAAAACAACACACGCTATGAATCTAAGAAGCAAACAATCAAACAAACCTTCCCACAATGAAACCACTAGTTGGTGATGAAATCCAACGTCACAATATCAAAATAGGAAAGGGAAGGGATAGAGTGGTTGGATCAGTTACGTTGGTGACCTGCCTAACGGACTTACACCTTGGTGCAAGATTCCACGCAGTAATTGTGGATTTACCCTCCAAGGATCCCAAATGAGTTTGACCAACGTCTGTTCCAGGTAAAGTGAGACTTCCCTTCACCATCACCTTGTGTGAGACCCTAAAGATTATGGCTACTAAGGTCACCAACTCCCAGTCATCCCTTAAGCAAGTACAGTCGACAGTCCAGTTGGAACATATGGGCAGGATAACAAGTCTTAAATCAACTCGAGAGTCTCCCACACATAATCGTGGGTATACCTTCAAGTGGCCCACAAAATACGATCCGACTACTACGAACGGTTGAACCATGGAGGGATAATATCCGTAACTCTCCCGAACGTGACCTCGTACGTAACCCCTGTGTGAGAGGGGGATCCCAGAAAGCCTATACGACAATTAGATTTTCTCTCCCTATCACAAAATGCTAAGCTTGTTTGATATTTTGGAAAGTTATCCTTTCAAACTATTCCAAAGCCCTATACCTTAAACTAATGTAGGTTTTCTAACAAAGATGTAAAAAGTATGATAAATTTTAGTTAAGTGTTGATTTTAGTGGATTTTGTTTACTCAGAGGTGTATGAGAGTGAAAATTGATGATATTATGACTCGGTTCCCAAAACATGCATAAGAAATGATAAACAATCTTTTCTTTCAATGAATGTCTAATTAAGGGAAGGAGAAGGATTTTCCTTTCACTGACAAACACTAAGATGCAATGACCTCATGTAATATTCCTCAATAAGGAATCCAATGCAATGCTAAAATGTTTATATATGATTGATAACCAATAGATGTAAAGCTTCCTATGCTAATCGGACTTCAAGAGTTGTGATATTTAAGCAATCTAGAAGCAAACTTCACATAAACCAAAAGACACCCTTGTTGTGATCAAACAAGAAACAAAAAACCAAAAACTCAAAAAGAATGAAAAATAGCTTGGACAAGATGACTCAATGATCATAAAGAAAAGTACAAAAGACCTTTGAAACTCCTTACAAAGTTTTCACTCACTCAGATAAACAAGAAGAAAATGACAAATTGACTCCAAATCGTCAAGGACAAAGAGTTATTGCAAAGTAAGGACAAATGTCAAAAAATCCAAACAAAAGAGGATGAATTCTCATAAATAAGGTGTTGAAGTCCAATGAAAACGATAAACTAAGATGATAAGACCCTAGGAAAGTGCTAAAAGAAAAAATTGAACTCAGAAAATTGAAAACCTAGAAGATTTTCCACAAAAAAGGGGTTAGCGTTCTGGTGTAAGGGGTACCAGAGCGCTCCAACATTCTTTTTAAGACCACCAGGGAATGTTGGCGCCCTGATAACAAGGGCAGGGGAGCGCTTTTCTTCAAAAATTCAGAAAAAGGCCGAGAAACTAAAAAAATCAAGGAAATTCAGTCAATCAAGGTGATCATGATGAAATAAAGAGGCAATCAAACAAATATAAGAATCAAAGAGACAGTATGGAGAGGGTCAAATGAGTGGTAAAAGGGCCAAAACAAGATCTAGGAATGGAAACAAAAATCAGAGCTCCTCCCCAGTGGAGTCGTCAATTCCTGTTGTAGGTGAATCCCCCTGCGGACAAGTGGATTCCCTCTTGGTCTCTAGACTCCTAAGGCCAAGACATAAAAGTGCTTAACATGGGAATTGACATCCTTTTAGATCTAATCAAGATAACATACGAAGGAGAAGAAGAAATATATGTACCTTATTGACGACGTTTGTCCCTACAAAGTCCGGGCTGAGCTTCGATCCCGAGCTCCTTGATAGGTCCTATAGAACAAACAAAGATACAATGGACTTCCTACTCTACTGAGATTAGCTCAAATATAGATCCATCTACTACAGACAAACTCATGTGAAACAAGCATAAGTTTGAAAGAAACAAGCCAAGCATTGATATATTGATAAGAACAAGTAAAAGTACTTACAATCCTTTGATGAAGGTGCAACAACTTTTTCCAGTTCTTTTTTTGCAACCCCTTTTCTCAAGTAATCTCCATTGTTTTATGTATATTGCCTATGAGATCATAGGCTTCATACCTCCAATCGTTTTCTTGTACCTTTCACCATGAGAAGGCCTCCTTATATAACCTTGGAGAGGTCCAACCACTTGAGAGATATTTGGGATAAGTTGAGTATTCCTCTCCTTCAGTTGAGGATCTTCCCTAAGATCATGCCTTGCCCATCTATTCAAATCCAACCACCTTCAGAAATTGAGGGATTCTTCCCTGATTTGTCTCAACAAACCCAAAAAGTTTTCAGAAAAGGGTAGCGCTCCCCCAAAAGGGTGCACAGAGAGCTCAAACACTCCCCCAAAGAGGCCCAAGGAGTGATAGCACTCCCTGATAGTGGGTAGGGGAGTGCTCCTCTCCAAAATCCATTTTTTAGTGGTTCTTTCAATGGAAAAAGGTTTGTACTCCCTGTCAACTGATTTCTCTTCTTAAAAACTAGTCTTTGAGGTGTCTTAAGTGTCCTTATGACATCGTTAGAGGAATGACATAGGAAAAATGGCAGTATGATGTTTGCAACACTTATGACACTTGTGATCGAGATGCGACACTTGCAGAGAATATGTGACACTTACAACACTTGTAATGACGACACTTGTGACACTATTGGAATGAGTAATTTTGAGGTGTAACAAATATGTCTTGGGAATGTCCCAAGAGGAAGAAATAATGAGGAGGAGAAGCTCATGTCTCTGAAGAACAAAAGATAAATTTTGAGTCAGAAGCAGCTGAATATGGAAAGTCCCTCATGATGAGGAAGGTTCACTTAAAACCAGAAAAAGAGGTGGAAAAAGGAACGATTCAAAGAAACATTCTATTCAGAACTGCTTACAAGACCAAGGACAAAGTTTGCAAGTTGATTATAGACAGTGGGAGAACTAACAATATAGTGTCCACAAATATGGTGGAGAAGTTAGAGCTGAAAACAACTGCACATTCAAACCCATACAAGGTATCATGGCTGCAGAAAGGACATCGGGTTATGGTAAGTAAACAATGTAAGGTTGTTATTAAGATAGAAGGATATACTGATGAAATTTTATGTGTTGTAATACCCATGGATGTATGTCATGTTTTACTGGGAAGACCATGGTAGTTTGAAATAAATTTCATAAATGATGGGAGGAAAAACACTTACACACTTGAGAAGAATGTCCGAACACACACGTTGCTACCAATAGAGGATAAGAAAGTGAAGGTGGAAGCTATCCCAAGCATACTTCTCATGAGTGGGAAGGAACTCTTGAATGAAGTCAACAAAGAGCAAGAGATGCAGTTTGTTGTGTTGAGGAAGCCTAGAGAAATACTTACAAGCACTATTTTGGATGATCTATGGTGAGGAATCCTAGAGGCATCCTTTAGAGTGAATGTACTTTCACTACATCATTCACTACATGAGCTACTCTTATACCCAAATTCCATTGAGAACCATAATTAACATGAGTGGATTTCTTGTAGTGGATTCCCAAACTTCATGGTTGCACTTAGATTCATATCGTAACATTCTTCAGTCTTGGTGTTTGATCATCTTGTGGGATATTCTTGACATAACATTATTTCCTCAAGTTCTTTAGCTCCTTGTTGATACCAAGTACAAACTCTTTTAGGAATGCATAGTATCCAATATTTGAAACCCTACCCTTAGGTGTCTCTTCCATATTAATTGAAAATATTTGACACCCTTTTTTGTAATATTTCTTCAGCTGCAATGATGAAATTTGTCTAACACTTACTGCCCTAGGAATGCCCTGCACTGTACTTAGGTTCCCTTCTTCATCCAGGAAAGTAAATGCCTTATTATGACAGTCTAGGATAACATAGTGTTGGTCCAACCAATCCATACCAATTATACAATCATAGGAACCTAAAGGTAGGATTTTCAAGTCTTCCTTGGTGCTCAGTCCATTCATGTCCATCGGACATGCCTTAACCATCTCATTATTTTTTCTTTTAGCTCCTATAGTCAGTTGCACTAACCAATATTTTCATGATTACTTCCACTTCAATCATATGTGACTAAAACTCAACTTGATTTTTGTCCAGGGTTGCATATATCCTTAGTACACTTCTACCCATGTCCTCCACTGTGTCAATCATTATGGGTTCCATAATGCATCAGAATTATTTCTTCTGATTTTCCTGAACTGCTTACCCAAGTCAATTTTCTGAATGAGTATTTATATTCTATTGTTCAAGACCTTTCCAACCCCTACTTCCATGTTCAATTCTGAGTACTGAACTAATAGTTATTGGTATTTAAAAATTGTATTTTCTATGATGTAATCCCTATTCATTTGTTCTTCTTCTTCAAAGTCGAATATCTCTTTGACCCATGCTAAATCCTCTTTTTAGGTTTACAGGATTCTGCAATTTCCCTTATTTACAGGTTCATACAATTCAAAAATATGCAGACTCCTTCTCTAAGACCTTTTTTGTATTTAAAAATCAAAATTTGGGCACTAGCCCCTTTTTATTTCAGCCAAAATCTCATGTGACCACAAGATATGACCAAGCGCTTAGTTGAAAGGCATTGTTCGGAGCTCTGGGACTTCAGAGCTTTAGAACTTCAGGCTTCAAAGTTTCACCTACTCCACACATCATTCCCTCTGAACACCAAAGTGGCAAACTCCGCGAAGAGTACTTATTTGAAGCTTCATGGCTCCGATACTTCAAAACTTTATGATTCAGGAGGTCCGCTAACTTAACACCTTATTTCTCCTGAATGTCGAACTGGCAAACTTTTGAACTGATGTTTCTTCAGATATTTGGGGCTCCATTACATAAGAACTTTGGGCTTCGGGAGATCTGCTAACTTAACACCTTATTTTTTCCGAATGCCAAATTGGCGAACTTCCAAAGAGATGCTTCTTTGGATATTCGAGTCTCCAGTACATTAGAACTTCGGGATTTGGGAGATCTGCTAAATTAACACCTTATTTCTCCTAAATTTTGAACTAGAAAACTCTTGGAGATTCTCTCCACAAATTCTCTCATTGGAGGTCTTTACAACTCCGCACCTGAAAATTCCCGAACACCAAATTTCCAAACTGTCACGGTCTTCTTAGCACTATGCACCAGGGGTGCTACGTGTCAAAATATGGATATGAAACATGGCCCAATCGATGAGTGACGTGTGTCAAGTTCCAATTGGCACATAAGGTTTGTAACAAGCATGAATCAAGTTGAAACGTGGCATGCACAAGTGGGTCCACATCACCCTATGTGACATCATCATGCCACGTCACTTTGACACACTACGACTTTGGTGCTTTGGGCTTCAGAGGATCTTACTGCACAACACTTCACTTCCTTTGAACGTCGAAGTGGCTGACTCCCTAAAATTCCTATCTCTGGAGCTTTAATAATTTGGTGCTCTGAAGCTTCGGGCTTCATAATACTTCCCACTATAACACTTCAAAACACTCAAACACCGAATTTCTGAACATACGCTATCTGGAGCTTCGGGGCTATGGAGCTTCGAAACTTTGGGCTTCAGATGTTTCTTCTACAACTTTCATAAAAAATCTCAAACAAGCATTCTCCATATGTTTTAATACTTCGACGCTCTAGAGCTTCGGGCTTCGGAGATTGTTTTTGCTGAACAACACCCAACCCCCGAACTGTCGAACGCCGAATTGGTGAACTCCCGAACAAACTCTCTTCAGAGCTTCGGTGCTTCGGGAGACTTCTCAAATCTACACCATAAATATCCTAAATGTGGAATTCCTGAATACTTTATAATCTGCAGACATGTGTCCCCGAACATGAATGGTCTAGATTGGTTCCAGCCTTCCAGACTTCGGGGAACTCTTTGCTTCGCACAACCACAAACAAATTTCCCTGGAGTGCTAAAATACAAAACCACTTGGGGATCCAATGATGCACCTTCTCCCAAATTCTCTACAGTGTATATTCACTCCAAGACTTCAGAGCTTCGAGGATTTTTCCTCCTTTCTGTCAAATACTTAAAAAAATTTGAACCAACAAAGTCTGAAGGACTGGAGGGGCTAACTACCATGCTCCTTTCATAGATATGATGACTGTGAAGGATATTTCTTCTCCAGAACAGATCCAACGACCCAAATCTAAACTTTGTGGCCCAAAAACATGGTTGTTGTGGTTTCTTTCCTCTATTGGATTTCTCGAACCGTTAAACCACCTAAGCTTCCGAACACACTCAAAGTGTTCTCTTAGCACCCTCCTGGCACTCTTTAACTTAAAATCTATGTGAAATTTCACTACAATTTCAACTTACATGGCCTATCTGGGCTCAGTGTTGGAAACTGGGATCTGATACCAAATTGTAACATACTTGACCACTTAGGTTGGGTCATGCCACCTTAAAAATTTTCATTATCTGATAGCAAATTGTAACATACCTGACCACCCAAGCCGGGTCATGCCACCTTAAAAAATTTCATGCTCTAATACCAAATTGTAACATACCCGACCACCCAGGATGGGTCATGCCACTGTAAAAACTTTCATTCTCTGATACCAAATTGTAACATACCCATCCTTATACCTATTGGGCTATGACAGATATAAATTCTTGAGGAACTTTATATATAAAACTTAAAACAAACAAATATATTCTGCAATGCAAATATTCATGTGGAAATAACAGTAAACATATACATGCAACATACACAGGCAATACCCATAAATATAAAGATAGGTATAAATACACAACATGCAAATGAAAACACAATTGATACTTATATTTTATAGAATACCAACAACTATGTGCCGAACTTCCACAATCCTCCCACCCTTAAACCGCCCTGCTCAAAACACTCAGCAGTGGGTCACCCACGAGATGGGACTAAACTCCACTTGAGTAAAGGGATTTCTAGGGTAGGTTGAGACAATACAAACAACATGAAGGATTTCATCCCAGGAGCAAACTCAAACAACCAGTCTACATTCTCTCATTCCCCACATGCCTGTCCCAGCCAAGCAATTGTGCCCCTTCTCTACTCAACAATCCTTTGTCAGACCCACTTTCTTTCTAGGGCTTCAACAATAGTCCTGACATGAAGTATTAGAGAATTGTAGCTGCAGTTGAGCTACCTCAGAAAATCACTTTCCCAATAGTTCTCTCAACTGGAGAGACTTTCTCACGGGCCTGACAACCTGTCTCTTCAATCCATAGGCCTGACAACACGCCTCTTCAATCCCTCGATCCTGATAAGCTAAGGCACATGTGATGGTAGTAACAACTTTCAGGGCATGTGATAGATGCAACTCATAACATAAAGGTACAACATTGGCTCAGGTAGGTACAAGTGCGATGTGAATCCCAGGAGGAATATGGTCTATTTTCGATATAAGGAAAGGTACAGGTAACACAAGAGTGCGTGCAGGCTCCAGGAGTGCATGAATTATGAAGAGGTAGACTCATGGAGAGCATGGATGAGTGCGTGAATGGCTAAGTGAGTGAATGGCTCTGTGAGTGGGAAACAAACTAATTTCCCCAACACTTATTTGCATGTGCCCTTGAAGACACATATCTCTCAAGGAGATCGCTTCTCTCCACTTGGGATTCATCCTCTTTCCCATAATAACTTGGGATAAAATAATTATCATCACCATAGTCTTTAGGAATAATATTATAATATTACTTTGGCAATAATCCCTCTAGCTTAGCCCCCTTTCCTATGCTCTTAGCTCCTTTGTTTCCCTTCCTAGTGGATTTTTGTCCCCCATACTCTTTTATTGTGATTGGTCTACACACAACAATGTGTTTTATTAATGATATGAGTTTTTACATATACAAAATAGGCTCAATGGACTTTAGCATCTAGGCTCTCCAGCCTAATAATCACATAATCCTTATGGCCTATAATAACCTGGCTCACCAGCCTATGAAATATATTCACATTCACATTTACAACTGGGGCTCGTTCTTGGGGTGTTACAGCAACTGAGTCATAGATGAGTTTAACCAACTTTCTAAAGGAGTCTATACCACCTAGAAATTTGACAACACATCCAATTAGGTTACAAAAAGAAGCAAAGTATGAGCTCATGGAGCCATAAATTCCACTAGGTGTAATCGTTGAAGAAGATATGTTAGGCATAGTGGAACATATTAATTTTGTAAATCACGAGCTATCGGATGAGAAGAAGTTCCCAGAGTTAGCACCGAAGAAATATCTAAGGATAGTAATTTTCCCAGAGACATCGTTTATCCTGGTTGATCCAAAATCTTTGACAACATGGTTGGAGAAATCATAACCTATGAACTTGTTAGATATCTTTCACTTTGGTAGGAGCGTTGAGATCAATGCCCATGTTAAGATTATTTTAAGATGCGTCCATATAGGATACCTATGTCTCGACAGATCTGTGTCCATAAATACATAGTTGATTGGATGGATAATAGGGTTTCCAATGGCAGGGAGGGACCCATTACCACTTTTTACATATAATTCAAATGAGAAATATTTGTTGGAGAGGATGAAAGAGTTTGATACATATAGAGGATCACGTGGGCTCGATGTAGCAATTATCAATGACAAGTGCATTTGATTTGTGACATAAGTGTTGGACTGCAAATTGTTGAGGAAGTATCACAAGGATCAAGTGATGGAAGGTGAGATAGAATCATAAGAGAAGTACATAGAAGGCGTACAAATGAACTAGGAGACATTCCTATTAGATCTATTTTTTATGGATTGCAGAGAACCACAAGACAAGGGAAAAAAATTCCACTATGCATTGTTGTTAATATTGATAGCATTAGTGGCTTGGAGGGAGCTGGAAGAAACATAGTTTTTGTTAGATATGAACAAACCATGTTTGGCAAGGAGGTACGCTAACTTGTGGAATATTGCGCACAAGGAGAGGGAACTGGATAAAAACATTGTGTTTTACATCTATAAGGAGATAATTTGACAATGCATTCAAGATACACCACACATATTACCATGGGTGGTAGAAGCATACAACAGAGTTTCTCATTTTAAGGTAGGACGCCATCATATGTACATTCAAGAGAAGATAGACCCAACTCATGAATGATTTCCCATGAGATATAGGGTGACTGAAGAAGAAATGGGACATATTATGGAATATTGGGACTATGAGTGGAAAATCCTAATGATAGAAATAGAACAGCCAGAAACACAACAACCGGAAGTAGAAGAACTATGAGATGACGAAGAAGAAGAAGCATAGGGAAACCGAGGAAATGGCTGTAATGTCCCTTTCCAAATAGGAGCTTCAAAAGAGGAGGCTTAATGATCTAAACTGCCCCGTTAGACTATAGCCAGGGCTAAGGAGGGGTAGACAAGGTTACTAGAGGTCACTCCAGTCACAGGTGTTATATTCGGAAAGTGACATTGAGTGAAAAAGGGTTAAAAGCGCTTTTAAGTCATTATGAGCTAAAAATAGAAGTCAACAGTGAATTAGGGTTTCGACAGTGATTTAGGGTTTTGGAAGTCAACAACGAATTAGGGTTTTAGCATGATTTAGGGTTTTGGAAAGCTATAAAGGAAGGGTCAGCGACCTAATTCATC
>SNQJ01S0057071.1:31948-43651 GCA_010110895.2 Picea sitchensis
ATGTGACTAAATGGGTTGAAGCAAAATCTTTACCGAATGCAAGTGAACAATCAGTGGTAGATTTCCTTTTTAATGATATCTTTACTAGATTTGGTATACCTCGAGAAATTGTGATTGATCAGGGAACTCAATTTACCTCTCATCTAGTCAAATCTATTACAGAATAGTACCAAATCAAACACAGGAAATCTACACCCTATCATCCACAAGCAAATGGACAAGTAGAATCTACCAACAAAGTTATTGAGTCCATTCTTACCAAAACAATACAGCTGCACCATAAGGATTGGGCTGATAGATTATTAGAAGCCTTATGGGATTATAGAATCACCTGGAGGAATACAACATGACATACAACCCATGAGTTAGTGTATGGGAAGCAGGTGCTTCTCCCCATAGAATTTCATATCAAAACCTTCAGGACTGCAGTACAAGTTGGCATGAAGTTGGATGAAGCCCAACAACAAAGACTCTTGAAGCTTAATGATTTGGATGAAACCAGGCATGAAGCACTTCAAAGGACTACCCTCATTCAAGAACAAAGAACAAAATGGCATGACAAGTATCTCAAAAAGAAAAATTTTCAACAAGGAGATTGGGCCCTATTGTATGACAACAGATTCAAGAACTTCAAAGGTAAGTTAACCACCCGTTGGATGGGACCTTACGAAATTGACACTATCTATGATAATGGTTCAATCAGGATAAAGACAATTGATGAAAAACATACACCACTACTTGTGAATGGTCACCGATTGCGAGTTTACAACAAACCTCTGTCAAAAGAAGAATTCCTTACTTGTATATTACAGAATTCAGACATGCAGATGACCAGTAAGGAAGGAGATCCTCCTACTGACCCACATTGATTGATTGGTTTATTTGAAACTTTTTGTACATAGGTGTGGATCGAATTTCATTAATAAGCTGAAGGTAACAAGAGACTCTTACCTCCTTTTGTTTTACTTTCACAAATTTTCTTTTCTTTTCTTTTGTAAGCAAATTTTTATAATCTATTTGATCCTTCATGAACTTTCTAAACATCTGATGCAGAAGCATCCATGACTCATCAAGTGAGCCGACGCGTGGAGCAGAGAAAGACAGCTGGACAAGCCAACCAACTTCTTTTTGAATTTTACCTTGATAGTTGTTGCGCCAAGCATTAATGTAAAGAGTTAATGAAGCGCACTTTGTATATTGTAAATGGACCTTGAGCCTTTAAGCTCACGTCCTTAGGTAGCTGAGGCATTTAATGGTTTTAATGCTGTAGATAGGAATTCATTGTAGATTTGATAGTTGTAGATTTCGAGAGGGAAAACAGAATATAGGCACCCTCCTTTGTACATTGTATTAGGATCATTCATTCAGGAGCAAGAAGCAGAGAAGAGCAGAGAAGTGTATGAGGAACCCCATGTACATATATTGAATTAATAGGAAAACTTTGATTCAATTCCATGGCCGTGATTATTCTCTGTGTGTTGTTGATATTATGCTATTGCATATTTGCTTCTTGTTATGTTTTTGTTTTATATGCTATGTATGTGGTTTCATGGTAGACTCGAAACCTGAGTGAATAAGAGAATGAGTTTCAATTGTTTCTCTGTTTGAGCCAGCAGATTCCTGCATAGAGTGCAGTCGAATTCATCTTCATAGAGTGCATTGATGAGGCTCAATGGTTAAACTATTATTCTCGCTCACCCAGAGTTGAATTGGGTTCTTTCGAGCCGTGCAGGGGAGGTTCAGGTCGAAAGAGAAAGTCTTAGCAGCTAGTCTGAGAAGAGGAAGGTAGGGACTACTGTGGTTGTGAATGCACAGAGTCTGGAAGAATTCAACACTTTGAGAGTTGTTGGAGGCGAGCCCAGGAAGCGTGCGCAAGGGTCTCTGAAGGGGTCAGAGGAATTAAGCTCAGGAGGGATAGTTTCGGGGTGAAGGTAGTGGGAACAGACCCAGGAGAGATTCGAACAGGAAAGGCTTTGAAGCGAAGGAATTCGCCAAGGTGAGGAATCAACAATCAAGATCGCAGAGGAGAATTGCGAGATTCTCGCTGATCGTTGGATTGTGGGGAAGCTGCGGGGAAGTTAAACCGTAGACGTAGAGAAGACCGATGCCCATCGGGGTTCGGGGTTCGACGTTTGGCGGGGTAAGAATTTCGTGCTCGACGAAATCGCGAGTTGCGATTTCCCGAGTTATTCGGAGCCGTCGATCAGAGCAGAGACATGTGGTGAAGAATCCTGAGGAGTCGGAGAATTGGGTTTTCCAACAGCAAGGGAACTTGTATCGTGGATCCGCGATCCGTGAAATCCGGATGGTGACGTGGGCGCGTGGGGCCACGAGATATAGTGGAGGACAGGTGGCATCACATCAGACAATCGGCACATCGGGGTTCGGGGATTGGAACTCCAAGGCGTTGACATCGCAAGCAACGATATCCCGATAGAAGAAATCCCCGACAAGTGGAGGCGTTGACCTTTGACCATCGGAGCTCGGGCTCGGGAAATTGAAGGGTCGATATCGTGAGAGTCAAACTCGCGAACACGCGAGTTCCGATTTCCCGATTTGCGAAAGGGAGATCGCGGATAGGGACACCTGTGGGAAAGGAACTTCCGATGGGGGAGTTGGAAGAGTCTTGGACTCTTCGGGTCGTAGATGAAAGAAGGTCCTGGAGAGAAGCGGTTGCCGTCGAGGGTAGGTTTCCGCAGAGTGGTATGAGAGCCGGAGAAGAGTTCTCTTTGTTCAGGTAGCAGAGAGAAAGAAAGGATTACACCATGCCGCCCAGAAGAGAAAGGCAGTCACCTGATTGTGAGCACAGGGATGCCCGAAGAAGGGGTAGGCCAGCAGGAAATCCAGAGATGGAGCGACAAATACGAGATCTCAGGGCGAGACTCGAAGAGATGGAGACCACCCAGAGACGTGGAGCTGGTGCAGGAGAGTTCAACGATTCTGAGGTGGAAGAGGAAGCTGGACACGATGTTGAAGAGGTCTCAGCAGAATATGCATCGACCGAACGGTTGATCAGAGCTATCACTACGATGAGCTCGAAGATGAAAATGGACATTCCCGTCTATGAGGAAAGTCTAAATG
The DNA here is from genome assembly GCA_010110895.2 of Picea sitchensis. NCBI lineage: Eukaryota > Viridiplantae > Streptophyta > Pinopsida > Pinales > Pinaceae > Picea > Picea sitchensis. Next base: position 35,030 of record SNQJ01S0057071.1, read on the forward strand.
CAGAGGAGTTGTTGGATTGGATTCGAGCACTCGACACCTACCTCGATTACGAAGATATCGAAGAGGACAAGAAGGTAAGGCATGCAGTCACGAAGTTGAAAGGACATGTAGCCCTATGGTGGGATGAAGTGCAGGCTGATAGGCGCTGCAAAGGTAAACAGAAAATCAAGAGCTGGGATCGGATGATCGCTAAGATGAAAGCAAAGTTCATCCCCAGGGATTACCAGATCACTCTGTTCAGGCGGATGCAGAACCTAAGACAGAATTTGATGATGGTGACAGAGTACACCGAGGAATTTTATAGGCTCAACATTCGAGCTGGTCATCGGGAGAGTGATGACGAAAAGGTGGCGAGATACCTGAATGGTTTAAGGTATGACATTCAAGACGAGTTGAGCATGTTGACCATCCGAACAGTTGAGGATGCGTACCAGATGGCTCTAAAAGCCGAAGAGAAGCTGAGCCGAAAGCAAGGTCAGCGAGGGCGAGGCAGGAGTCAGCCCAGAGGCAAGGCAATTTCCCAGGAAAAATTTCAGAAGCCCAAGGACGAGTGGAAGAAACCTCAGGGTAAATTGGAGAGAGGTGGATCCTCACAGAGGCAGCAAATTGCTGAGCCGAGGAGGCAGCATACAGAGAAGGGTGATGGATATGCTGACGTGAACGCTCTTCCTCGTACTAGAGGTCGAGGTAGAGGCCGAGGAGGAATCATCACATGTTTTACATGTGGGAAGGACAGACACAAGGCTGTTGACTGTCCAGACAGGAAGCCGGAAAGAAGTGAAGCTCACATCACTGAGGCGCAGAGGCATGATGATGAGAACAAAGATGCAGAAAGCGGAAGATCGCTTGGGATGCATAAGATCCTTTTGGCACCTGAGAAAGAGGTGGAAAGCTCAGTGCAGAGGAGCAGACTGTTTAGGACAGCTTGCACAGCCAAGGGCTGGAAATGCAAAGTCATAGTTGATAGTGGGAGAACTGACAATCTCATTTCAACCGAGATGGTGGAAAAGATGGAGCTGGAAACAACTAAGCACCCGAGTCCATATAAGGTCTCGTGGTTACATAAAGGACATCGGGTAAGTGTCACTAAACAGTGCTTAGTCAAATTTAAGATTGGGAATTATCATGATGAGATTCTGTGTGATGTTATTCCCATGGACATATGTCACATATTGCTGGGTAGACCATGGCAGTATGACAAAAATGTGGTTCATGACGGGAGGATGAACACATACACCTTGGAGAAGGATGGGAGAACACACCGATTTCTTTTGATAAAGGATAAGGAAGTAAAGCCAGAAGTGAGAAACACAATACTTCTCATGAGTGGGAAGGAACTTCTCACAGAGCTGGAGAAGAATGAAGATCCACAATTCTTTGTTGTCAGGAAGCCGAGAATTGTCCTGACAAGAACAAGAGTGGATGACTTGCCAGAGGAGATTCAGGAACTGTTGGGAGAGTTCGCTGATATCATCGTGGATGAACTACCTCGTTCGTTGCCACCGATGAGGAGTGTGAGTCATCACATCGATCTCATACCCGGAGCAAGTTTTCCAAATAAGGCAGCATATAGGTTGACACCTCAGGAGAACGAGGAAGTCAAGAGACAGGTACAGGATTTGTTGGATAAAGGACTGGGGAGAGAAAGTCTTAGTCCATGCGCTGTTCCAACAGTGCTGAGTCCAAAGAAGGATGGAGGCTGGAGGATGTGTACAGACTCCAGAGCGATAAATAAAATCACCATCAGATACAGGTTTCCACTGTCGAGAATGGATGACTTGATGGATTGCCTGAGTGGGGCAAATTATTTTTCGAAAATTGATCTCAAGAGAGGATATCATCAGATTCGGATGAGAAAGGGATATGAATGGAAGACAACATTCAAGACAAACGAAGGTTTGTACGAATGGCTGGTCATGCCATTTGGCTTGACAAAGCCGAGCACTTTTACGAGACTGATGAATGAAGTCCTGAGGGAATTCATCGGTAAATTTGTGGTCGTGTATCTAGACGACATATTAATTTTCAGCAAGACGAAGGCTGAACACTTGAGGCATTTGGCCATTGTAATGAGAAGGCTACAACAGGAGAAGTTGCTGATCAATTTGAAGAAGTGTTCCTTCATGCAGACATAACTCATCTATTTGGGTTTTGTAATCTCGATGAATGAATTAAATATGGATCCTGAGAAGGTAGACGTAATCAGGAATTGGCCGTCGCCGAGGAATGTTTTTGATGTAAGGAGCTTCCATGGATTAGCTAGTTTCTACAGAAAATTTATTAGAAATTTCAGTGGAATTAGTGCCACAATGATGGACACAGTGAAGAAGTGGCATAAAGTTTTTCATTGGACAACCGAGGTTGAAAGGAGCTTCAATCTGCTGAAGAAAAAGATAACAGAGCAACCAATTCTGGTGTTGCCTGATTTTCAGAAAACCTTCCAAGTGAAGTGTGATGCGAGTGGGTATGCTGTTGGAGGGGTCTTAAGTCAGGATGATAGACCTGTGGCATACTACAACGAGAAGCTGGATGATGCAAAGTTGAAATACTCCACGTATGATAAAGAATTCTATGCCATTATACAGGCATTGAAGAAGTGGAGGCATTACTTAATACCCAAGGAATTCGTTTTGTATAGCGATAATCATGCATTGCAATTCGTGAGTCAACAGGAGAAGTTGAACTAGAAGCATGCAAAATGGGTAGAGTACATGCAGAATTTCACATTTGTCATTAAACATATTTCGGGGACTGCTAACAAAGTGGCAGATGCCTTGAGCAGAAAATGTTTGTTGCTGCAGGAATTCAGAGTCAAAACGCTGGGTTTTGAGAATCTCAAAGATATGTATGCGGGTGATGCAGATTTCAGAGAAGCGTACGAAGTAGCCGAGAATCCAGTTCTCAGAGATCGGAGCCCATGGATAGATTTCATGATCCAGGATGGATTGTTGTTTCGAAGCAATCAGTTGTGCATACCAAATTGCTCTATGAGGGAGAATTTGGTAAAGGAAAAACACAGCGGTGGATTAGCAGGTCATTTTGGACATGACAAAACATTCGCCAAGTTGAGCGAATCGTATTTTTGGCCTGGCATGAGAGAATATGTAAAGAGGTTTGTTGACAGGTGCAAGATATGTCAACACGCGAAAGGCCGAAAATAGAACACAGGTTTTTATCAGCCATTGCCCATACCTGAAAGGCCATGGGAAGCCATCAGTATGGATTTTGTTCTGGGGTTACCGAGAACGCAAAGAGGAGTGGATTCCATCTTTGTGGTGGTGGACAGTTTCTCTAAGATGGCACTTTTCATTCCGTGTCATAAGACCAGCGATGCGACCCACATCGCAAACTTGTTTTTCAAAGAAATCGCCAGATTGCAAGGATTGTCGAGAAGCATAGTCTCGGATCGGGATACAAAATTCATAGGTCATTTTTGGAGGACGCTATGGAAAAAGCTGGGAACTAATCTGGCATTTAGTTTAGCTTATCATCCGCAGACGGATGGACAAACTGAAGTAGTCAATAGAAGTCTGGGCGATTTATTGCGGAGCTTGGTGACGGAGCACCACAACAGTTGGGACCAGATATTGCCACAGGCAGAATTTGCGTACAACGATTCGGTGAATCGGAGTACAGGCAAAAGCCCGTTCCAAATTTTGTATGGGACAAAGCCAAGGGGAGTTTCTGAGCTCAGGGAGTCAGGACAGGCTGAAACTAGCAGCGCTCGTGCGGAAGAGTTCGCTGAGGCGATGCAGGAACTTCACACGCAGGTGAAGCAGCGACTGCAGAAGGCAAATCAAGAGTACAAGTGCAGAGCCGATCAGAGAAAGAGGCAACTTCAGTTTGAAGTTGGGGACATGGTTCTGGTGCACTTAAGGAAGGAAAGGTTCCTTATGGGAACATATAATAAGCTCAAGATGAAAAAAATTGGGCCATGCAGAGTCCTGAAGAAATTCGGGGAGAACGCATATGAGCTTGAGTTGCCAGAGGGCATCGGAATATCTCTGATTTTTAACATTTCGGATTTATACCCATACAGGGCTGAAGAAGCAGGCACTGGAACTGAGGAACCAGTGGTCCAGTGGCAGAAACAATTGCCAGTTGCACAGAAACCACAGATGGAGTGCATACTGGATAAAAGAGTAGGCAGGAAAACCAAGAGAAAACAGTATTTTGAATACCTGGTGAAATGGAAAAATCGCCTAGTGGAGGATGCCAGCTGAGAAACAGAGGCAGTTATACAGAAGCATGGTTACACCGTGCAGGAGCTCATGGACAGGAGCCCAGGAAATATTTTGAGCCGAGGAGTATATGATGCAAGAGCATCCACGACTCATCAAGCGAGCCGGTGTGTGGAGCAGAGAAAGACAGCTGGACAAGCCAGCAAACTTGTTTTTGAATTTTACCTTGATAGTTGTTGCACCAAGAATTAATGTAAAGAGTTAATGAAGCGCACTTTGTATATTGTAAATGGACCTTGAGCCTTTAAGCTCATGTCCTTAGGTAGCTGAGGCATTTAATGGTTTTAATGCTGTAGATAGGAATTCATTGTAGATTTCGAGAGGGAAAACGGAATATAGGCACCCTCCTTTGTACATTGTATTAGGATCATTCATTCAGGAGAAAGAAGCAGAGTAGAGCAGAGAAGTGTATGAGGAACCCCATGTACATATATTGAATTAATAGGAAAACTTTGATTCAATTCCATGGCCGTGATTATTCTCTGTGTGTTGTTGATATTATGTTGTTGCGTATTTGCTTCTTGTTATGTTTTTGTTTTATATGTTGTGTATGTGGTTTCATGGTAGACTCGAAACCTGAGTGAATAAGAGAATGAGTTTCAATTGTTTCTCTGTTTGAGCCAGCAGATTCCTGCATAGAGTGCAATCGAATTCATCCGCATAGAGTGCGTTGATGAGGCTCAATGGTTAAACTCTTATTCTCGCTCGCCCAGAGTTGAATTGGGTTCTTTCGAGCCGTGCAGGGGAGGTGCAGGTCGAAAGAGAAAGTCTCAGCAGCTAGTCTGAGAAGAGGAAGGCAGGGACTACTGTGGCTGTGAATGCACAGATTCTGGAAGAATTAAACACTTTGAGAGTTGTTGGAGGTGAGCCCAGGAAGCGTGCGCAAGGGTCTCTGAAGGGGTCAGAGGAATTAAGCTCAGAAGGGATAGTTCGGGGGTGAAGGTAGTGGGAACAGACCCAGGAGAGATTCGAACAGGAAAGGCTTTGAAGCGAAGGAATTCGCCAAGGTGAGGAATCAATGATCAAGATCGCAGAGGAGAATTGCGAGATTCCCGTTGATCGTTGGATCGTGGGGAAGGTGCAGGGAAGTTAAACCGTAGGCGTAGAGAAGACCGACGCCCATCGGGGTTCGGCGTTCAGAGTTTGGCAGGGTAAGAGTTTCGTGCTCGACGAAATCGCGAGTTGCGATTTCCCGAGTTATTCGGAGCCGTCGATCGGAGCAGAGACACATGGTGAAGAATCCCGAGGAGTCGGAGAATCGGGTTTTCCAACAGCAAGGGAACTTGTATCGTGGAGCCGCGATCCGTGAAATCCCGACGGTGACGTGGGCGCATGGGGCCACGAGATATAGTGGAGAACAGGTGGCATCACATCAGACAATCAGCGCATCGGGGTTCGGGGATTGGAACTCCAAGCCGTTGACATCGCAAGCAGTGATATCCCGATAGAAGAAATCCCCGACAAGTGGAGGCGTTGACCTTTGACCATCGGAGATCGGGCTCGGGAAATTGAAGGGCTGATATCGTGAGCGTCGAACTCGCGAACACGCAAGTTTCGATTTCCCGATTTGTGAAAGGGAGATCGCGGATAGAGACACCTGTGGGAAAGGAACTTCCGACGGGGGAGTTGGAAGAGTCTTGGACTCTTCGGGCCGTAGACGAAAGAAGGTCCTGGAGAGAAGCGGCTGCCGCCAAGGGCAGGTTGCGTCAACATAATTTGTAGGCATCAACAATATTCTATTCTGTTCTGGTACCAGAAATCCTATTCTGGTCCAGTATCAGTCTGGTACCAGAGTCTGTCCTTCTTCAGTACTATCAATACACATTACCTAATTGACAAAGCATACTATGCATATTTCAAAATCTTATATCAACTAATCTGAAGTATGAAGCCATGCAACGACCACTTAAGATGGAACCATGAAGCCAAATGAAATATCAAATGGAAACCCTTCTGTTGACAACTAAAGGGAAGTATTTTAATTTCTTTTGGTTCTGTTGTTGAGAAGAATTTTAATTTCTTTTGGTTCTGTTGCTGAGAAGAATTTTAATTTCTTTTGGTTCTGTTGCTGAGAAGAAATTTAATCACTTTTGATTTTGTTGCTTAAAAACAAATTAAAAAGAGGGACACGATCTTTACCTATGATTGCTCAAAGAACCACAATCCACTTTAAAGACTAGAAGTTTCCTTTACCCAACATTTCAGCATGATTTAAAGAAAAAATATATGAGCCTATAAGCAACTATCTCACCCTAACCAGACTTCAATAGTATTCATTGGATTATCTTATTAAAGAGTAACATATGAGTATATGAACACTCTCTACCATGGGCACACTACCAAAACTTTTATGGTAGAGGATGTACCAGTACCCTAAGGAAACTTTAGGTCATTCTCTTATGGACAACTTCAGATAAAATTATACATCTGGATCACTCTAAATAAATAATGTGCATAAAATTTTATTTTTTCCTTCAGACAAATATTTAAAAGACATACAAAAGAAGAGTATATGCCTTCCAACCCAATACCATCCCACCCTGTAAAAAGGTTTTCAGACGAACCTCCCCTGTCACCGTGCAAAGCACTCTTTAATACAAACCAAAATAGGTGACTATGGACAAGAAGCCTCTGATGAAAAAAGGGTTTAAGAGACTAACCCGTCGGGATACTGAACAGGTCTACTGGCAGCGGGTACCGGTCTTTGGTATGACTAGGAAAACCCATCAGGGTATTGAACAAGCCTGTTGGCAATGGGGCATTTTTCCTAGGGAAGGCACCTCTCACTAATTATCACAACTACCCCACTGGAGTACTGAACAGGCTTGCTGGCAGTGGGTTCTGATTGAAAAATGTCTCATCTATACTTGTCTGATTGAAAAATTCACTTTTTGTCATCTAAAACAAAAAGAGTAAAGGTCATTATTGACTTTCATGAGATACAAAATTCCATATGAATCAACAACATAATTACTCCAAGCAAATGTCCATTTGAGAATCACCGTAAGTCAACTTACCGGTCTGACATATAAAGCCTACACTATCTAAGAAGGAAACTTCTTAAGAGTGGAGCCCTAACTAGGGATTCTAATCTACTTATATTGTGAAATTCATCTTTAACAACCAATGATAGTAAATCTTTGAAGCAAGTTAGGTGGGATCTGTTCTTTTGGAAAATATATATATTCCCCTGTTTCACTACTGAATGCTACTTTTGTCAATAATCCATTAAAAGAAGGGCAATTTCATTTTTGGCATGAGATCATATGATAAGTGATAAGTTGTACTTCTAAAAATTTGATTGGTTTCTTTTGCTCTTATCATCTTTTCTCCATTATGATATAAAATGTTGAATCTTCTTGCCTACAGATATACAATATCTTCGGCATGGGGGAAGGTCAAAGAGCCCCTTCAAAACTCTTTTCCAGACTCATATAATCCACCTGCAGAACCAAATACAAAGAAGATAAGCACAGAATAACATAAGTACATGACATTCCCGTACCAGGTTTTCAAGAAGCTTCAGTCTAAAAGGATGAATTCTGACAATTTACAAGCAGTCACACATGCTATGGGTATCAATCATACAAAGTTGAAAGCAAAGGTAACATGGTATTTATTTTCCTATGATCATAAAACTACAATAAGTATGAAAAGATATAATAAATCTTATGAACTTAGTATTAAACCCATACACCTATCCCTCATACCCATATGCCTAAACCTAATCAATCCTGTCATATCTCTTGAACATGGTTAAAGGAAAAAATCATATCAAAATATGAAGCATGCATAGCAATGATAAGCCACGAATATATTTTGTCCTTAAGCAAATTCATGAACCTATCTTATATCATAAACCAAGATCCAACATTAATTTCACCACTCGAACGTCCAATCACCTATCCCAAAATGATGCCTTGAACACCCGACATCTTATCCTCATCATTACAGTAACGAGTAGAAATTAAATGGCTTATCTGGTGGCGAGGCCATCCAAATAATCCTCATTTGGTCATAATTTTTCCTTGCAACACCCTTACTTAAACTTACCATTTGCAACACCATCACCATACTTCCCCGTGTCATGAGATTTTCTCCAGTCCTGAGCCTGCTCCTTTCCAGTACCAAACCCTTCATCAATTAACTAAATCCTTGTGCTATATCCCGATCCTTTTCTCAACTTATAACGATGGTCGTTACTAGACATGAACCGTTTTTCCAAATTTATAGGGAAACCGAGGAGTACCAATTATGTCAAGAAAAATATGCTAGATTGGGGTGGATACCATTTCTGGAAAAATTTACAGGCTGGCACGAGAAGATATCTCAGGAATTTATACAGAGCTATGATGGAGATACTGTACATATAGGCAATCTA
>SNQJ01S0057071.1:43701-57289 GCA_010110895.2 Picea sitchensis
GAGAGATTGCACATATAGGCAATCTACAACTGATAATTAATGAAGCAACCTTAAGGGAGGTTATGGGACTACCTAACAGAGGAGCCAAATACTTCAAAGGTGTAGGAATTAACAAAGAAATGTGCCAACAATTCTTGAAGGCAAATCATTAGCACCCTGACTGGAAGAAGGGGATCCCTAGGAACTACATCAAAGAAGAATACCATCCAATGATTACCAGTCTTCAATGATTTGTCACCTGTGAAGGCAGGTATGCCGTGACCTTCATATATCACCTTAGGATTCTATTGCATTTTGAAGGAGGCCCTGAAATCGATTTTCCATATTTTCTATGGATTAGTTTGAATAAAATGGTAAGAGGTGTTAAATCCAACTCGAAAACAGAGAAGACTAGCATTTACGATCAAGGTCTCATTAAAATGCTAGTTTTACATGAGCTTAGGAAACAGAGGATTAGTTGGAAAACCCTTATCACACACCACCTTCCCACATTAAACAAACTTGTGGAGGAAACCCAACATGATCCAAATAAAAGTAAGGAACCCCAAGAGAAAAAGAGAAATAAGAATAAGACAACTCAACCATCATCTAGGGCAGTGAGGCAACATGAAAAAGTAGGGTCCTCTTCCACAGCCAACAAGACTTCTAAAATCTACGAATCAAACGGTAAAAACAAATTAGTTGAGGAGACTTCAACAGTGGTAGTTGAGAAAGAGGGCCATCAGACAAAAATGATGAATAAAGGGAAGCATAGCTCAGAAACTAAAAGTAAACAGTCTGTGGCACAACCCTCTGTCACCATTTCACAATTAGAGAAGAAGAAAAGGAAGCCTGTGAGCATCCCTGATCCGATACCTCCTTGTAAAAGAACTACGAGGAGCATGGCAAAGAAGGGAAAAACAATAGTCAGTCCTCATACATAGGAAGATCCAATCAACCTTACCTCCCCTTCTGAGGATTTACCAATCCAATATGACATCCCTAGTTTGACCAAGGAGCAAGCTACTATTACTTTATGTGGGATGAGGGAGGAAGTCAAGGAAAGGGAGTGCATCCATCTAGTAATGATGGAGTCAACAAAGACCTTGACAAAAGAACAAATGAAGAAAAGGATTGGGGAATTGCAAAAACAAAATCAAGAACTCCAACAGGAAGTGAAGGAATATCAACTCTTTGACAGGTATATCAAAAGGAAAATGAGCAATTGAAAGCAATCAGCCAACAACTTCAAGACGACCATGAAGAGACCTCTAACAAGCTCAAGAAGGTATTACGACTCCTACAATACATTAGGGTCATCAAAAGGGAGTTGAGAGAAGAGGCTTCAACCATCAACATCATTGATCCACCAAAGTAAAGAACACAATCTCAAGTTTTGAAAAATTTTGGGTTTTGTTTTCAGTTGCATGAGGACATGAAATGATTTTGGCATGGGGGAATGTTGAGACCCGGAATTGACATCCCCATTACCCTATTATACTCTTCACCTATACCTTTTTGGCCTACCTAAAGCTTGAGTGAATGACAAGAACACTACCATTTGCTAGTAATAAGGTCATAAGGTAAAGTATGGTTAATTCATGCATTTTGTGGTTTATTGAGTTAGGGAATTAAATATTTCATGTACTAATGCTTTGATTTGTCATATATAAATAATTGACCTCTATATATCCAACATTCCTATACTAGCTCAGCCATCCGATACCTGTGCACCAAGACTGCTACTATTCGAATCTGGTACCAAGCGCATCCAGTACTAAAATAGCATTTGTTGTGATCCAGTACCAACACGCACTATTATGATTCGGTACCAATGACCACACACTGTCATGATCTGGTACCACCTTTTGTGCACTATAATGATCTGGTACCATCTACCTGTTATGATCCGATACTAATATGGAAGAGCCTAATGCACTAAGTTAAGTGTCAGATCTCGCCTAAGTCAATTGGTGGGCGTCTATTTTATGTTTTGAAATGTGAGTGAGAGTAATGTGTGTGTTGAAGACAAGCCTCCTATAGAATTTAGCAGCTGACCTGTTGAAGTGGCAAGGGCCCACCGCCCAACAAAGGTCAGCCTCTTCATAGATTAGCATTAGCATTTGTTTTCCAGTAGTGTAAACATTAAATTAACTAAAGCTTTAACTCTGTTAGATGATAACAGTATAGCTTAGACTAGGATTTCCATTATATAATTTCTTAGAGCTCTTATTTGATCTATTTTCGCATATGCCATGTTTCTGTTCTCATGAATTTGATTTCCTTGAGTGATCATAGATGTTGGAAGCAATAGTCAAAACTATTTGGATAAGAACTAGTGAAGTTCATTGTGAACCATAGTAGAACCAACATATTGACTATTGAACAACCCATGCTATGCTTTGATGATTGATGTGTGATTTCCTTTCAGAAGTGTGGATTGCATAGTTAGTTTTTTGGGTCAGATAGCAGAGTTGATATGTCAAACCAATTCCATCTCATATTTGCATGTGCCATAATGAAATGGATAGCCTCTCTATGAAAGACAACCAAAATGCATTGCAGTTTGCTATTTTGATTTGTTTCTAGCATGCATAATCTAGTTTAATTCTATACTCATGACATTAGAAATTACCTTTCTTACTGGTGTCTTGTAAGTCTGTTGATTACGAATCCTGGATTGGTAATTAATGAGTGCATTATACTAAACATATAAGTAGCACAACAAAGCTCAAGCCCAGATTTTATGGTCCTTACAGGATCATGCGTCGAGTAGGCAAGGTGGATTATGAGCTAGAGATTCTAGAGGGGAGAAAGATTCATAACGTGTTCCACGTGTCTTGCCTCAAAAAGGAAGTGGGACAATTCATTAACACATCAGAGGAGCTTCCCCCGTTGGATGAGGAGGGACAGTTGGAGTTAGTTTCGAAGGATGTTTTGGAGTTTCGGGAGTGGAAACTAAGGAGCAGGGTCATCAAAGAGTGTTTGATCAGATGGAGAGGGCTTCCAGTAGAGGACGCTACTTGGGAGAGCGAGCAGGTCTTGTAGCACCCTGGACTGGTATTGCTTGAGGACAAGTAATTTTGGGAAGGGATGGATGTAATGTCCCTTTCCAAATAGGAGCTCCAGAAGAGGAGGCTTAATGGTCTAAACCACCCCGTTAGACTATAGCCAGGTCCAAAGAGGGGTAAACAGGGTTACTAGAGGTCTCTCTAGTCACATGTGTTATATTCGGAAAGTGACATTGAGCGAAAAAGGGTTAAAAGCGCTTTTAAGTCATTATGAGCTAAAAATAGAAGTCAACAGTGAATTAGAGTTTCAATAGTGATTTAGGGTTTTGAAAGTCAACAACAAATTAGGGTTTCAGCATGATTTAGGGTTTTGGAAAGGTATAAAGGAAGGGTCAGCGACCTAATTCATCATTATGCAGATTATGACTTGTCATTGAGGAGAAGAGGCACATCTCAGGAGAGATAGTTCAGTGTATTCCAGGAGGAATACACCAGTTGGTTGATTTCAGTGTTGAAAGACACACCCTAGTCACCGGGAAGATCATCCAGGTCTTTCATCATTCTTCATTGATTCCGCAGTGCTCCCATATTCTAGGTATTATATTTTAGTTTCTTATTTGTATTCCGACTCAGATCCTTTTTTCTTTTGATCTAGCTAAGTGTTGTTACTTTATTTAGCCGCAGTTGCTTATTTATATTCCAGCTAATATCCTTTGTATGTTGATCTAGTCGAGTATTGTCAGTTATTTAGCCGCATTCGTCCATTTTGTAATCCACAGAGATATCATAATACAAACTTTGCACTCCTTTGTTGCGTTTATTATTTGTATGATCATTTATATGCTGTAAACATTTGATCCTACACAGACATTAGCAACATTTCCTAGACTAGGCAAGTCAGTAACATTACAATGGCACAGGTGACACACAAAAGACTATACCACAGATGGGAGAGAAGAAGAAATACAATTATAAGGGGAAAACAATCCAACAACGCAAGAAGAGGAAATATGTGAGGGAAATGACCATTCAAGGAATAACAGACGATGACTTAGAAAAAATCACATATCAGGTCAAGGAGGTTATTGAAGAGGATTTTGTGCGAGCGACATAGAACAAAGAAGAAAGGAACTTGGACGTGCAAGCATAGATTGCAACACTTCAATAGATTTTGGAGACAACTAGGATTATGCCAGTTTGAATAGGATAAAAAGAGAAGATAGAGAGTACGTCGAAGCCACATAGGTCCAATTGATTAAATATCACCCCTTAGAAACATCAAGAGAGCATAGAGTAATGAATTTATCAACAAGAGAATTAGATTTCCCCTCGATAGAGATGCAGGGGAAAGCACAAGAATTAAGTTGTATTGACTTAGTATTGTCACAGTTGCCAATGAATGTATTAAAAGGTTTGTAGATAAGAGTTACAAAGGAGATACATTTGTGAAAAGATTCGATGACAATTCAATTGACCAAGTAACAAATGATAAGTATACATTGCATATAGAATATAACAAAATTATGATGGAGCAGGATGAGGTTGAATAGAGAATAATGAGGTTGAAAAACACAATGTAGGAAGTGTAGAAATTTTTTCCATATATATCAATGGAATTTGATACTCCATTGGAAGAAAAATGGTCCAGTATTAGTGAATCCATTCATGGATTCCACATGAAGATTACTAATTTGGAGGCATGTCAGACACCAAACACTCCACAGGAGGAAAGAGAGAAAAGGGAGAAGATGGTGAAAACAACTGTAGAGAACATCAAAAGATTGGAAGCAGAGTATGCCAAGCTATATGAATAAAGCATGGAAGTATGGACTCATCTGACGCAAGACACAAAGCTACAAGAAATTGGGTAGAAGTTATAGGATACACAGGACAAGGCACAAAATTTTAAGGAAGTAATGAACACATTACCACCAACATACAAGATGGAAACAATAGTAGAAAACAAAAAATTATACTCAAAGATGAACGAGATGAGGGTGGAGTAGTAGGGTCATGCACAAAATATAGAAACGATTCAGGAGGAAGTATACAAGGTGACAACATAACTAGAATATGCACATGGAATGGTCAAGAAGGAGGTACAAGAAAGTGTAGAAAAATGGAAGACCCATATTACTGTAGAGACAAATGAGGGAATTGTGCAACAAGAAACAAAAGAAACTGAAAAGATCACAATTGCAAGGGAAACATTTCAGAATTTCATGGAAACCTGGAAGAAATATTGAAGTGGCTCAGGACGTGCCACGGGTGAGTGTTTGGGAGTTGTTGGAGCAGGACATTTTGGGACAAGTTTTGGGAATTGCGAAGGAGAAACCCACACAACAATTCAGCTAAGGAGTAGTGCGAACAAATGAAAGGAAGACAATTAGCTCATTTTTAGGAGTCATCATGCGCAAAAGACGAAAATTAGTTAGAAGTAGTTAGACCTTTTGGTCCATTTTTTAATGGGATAAGCCATAGTATCAATGTATAAATGTGTAATGTGTTTTTGGGGTAGAAGAGGTTAGAAAGTAAGAAAGAGAGATATGATGATTAGTTTTGGAGATGAAATGAAGTGATATGTGTGAGTTAGTGAGATGATGATAGTTAGATGATAAAATGAGCTAAGTGTGTACTGTATGCGTGAATGACTAAGGAATTTTGGGTAGAACTGTTGTATCTTGTTTGAGCATAGTGTGCACCTATTGTGAGGATTGAATATGAATGAATAATATAAGAATCCAACCATTGTATACATAGCCTAGTTGGGGTGAACCACATTAAATTCAAGTGTTTTGATGTGTTGGTTTACTCTGTTTATTGGGCATATGTAATAGATTCTTATGGGTTAATACAAATATGTATATGATGGTTCCATTCACATGTTGAATGGTTAAGTAAGATGAATCTATCATATGTTATTATGATTTCACACATAAGGTATATTGCATGTTGAATGAATGTTAGAACGATCTCCCTTCCCTTCACAACTATGGAAGCATGGTTCCTGCAGTCCCCATAGGTACCTCGAGTTAGACTTCACCTACTTGCGGGTGATGTCAAAAGGTTCGATATCCTTCGGGTTTTGTTGGTGAATTAATGTTGAACCTTGGGTTTGCCCACTGATCACCAACAATGAGTATGAAAGTTGTTGTTACTTATTCATGTTAAGTTAACCTTATGATAATGATCATGAGTATTTAAGGGAAGGTTAGAATGGTCTTGCACGTAGGGAAATAATATGTGCACACAACATGCTGGATTCGCTTATGTGCACCAGAAAGCGATCCACATGCAGAAGGAGAAGAAAATTGGCGCATGACGCCAAAATGGTTGCACGTGTGACAAAGATCATATTTTTAGAATGGATTACACACACAGTGAATTTGTGTGTTGAGTATGTTTTTTCACACAATTTTATTTTGTTACTTCCGCTATTACAAGTTGTGTAAAAAGAGGAAATTTTGTGTGGTATGACCCAACTTGGAGTCGAGCGCATTACTTCAAGTATTTTTGTGTAGACTAATCTGTTAGAGTAGAATCTCTGCACTAGATTTTGGAGTAGTGTTGCTCAGTAGTAAGTTGGGTAATGTTACAAGTTGGTATCAGATCATGGTACCCAACTACGAGGTTGGGTACGCCACATTTTTGTATCAGAGCATTTTGATAGTGTTGGTAATGGACATGTTACAAATTGGTATCAGAGCATTTTGTTAGTGGTGGTTACAAGAATGTTCACATGGTATGTTAAAAATATTCATTAGACTCATAGTAGTATAGGATTAGGTATTAGAGTTCAAGTTAGTATGATTCCCCTTTCCTTTAGCTTATAAAATAAAAATGAAAGGGGGCTTGTTGTAGCCAAAACAAATTCTTATTCATTTAGGTGTAAAGTTATCTGTAGATCAGTGTCCCCAGACACAGTAAGAGGAAGAGGACATGTCCCATGTTTTGTATTCTATTGCAGTTGGTAGTTTGATGTATACAATGGTATGTATTATACCAAACATTACACATGCATTGGGAGCTTTGAGCATGTATATGTCAAAAGAAAGGAAGGAGCAATGGAAAACAATAAAGAGGGTTTTCAAGTATTTGTGTGAAACTACTACTTATGGATTGTGGTACCAAGAGAGACTAGGACTGGACAAAGTGTTGAACATACATGGGTTTGTTGATGAAAATTAGGCTGGAGATCTAGATCACTGAACATATACAAGTGGATATGTTTTGTTTAACCTGTCTGGAGGAGAAAATTATCTATTGGATGACCAAAAGATAGGTTGTAGTGCCACTCTCAACTACAGAAGTTGAATACATGGGAACCACTCATACAAGAAAGGAAGTAATATGTTTATAGAGATTGTGTTCAGGTATTGGGTTGGTACAAAAAGCTGTAAGGATAGATTGTGGCAATCAGAGTGAAATCTTTTTGGAAAATAACTTGACTTACCATTCAAAGAAAAAACATGTTGATGTTCACTATCACTTTGTGAGAGACATGGTTGAAGATAAGAAGGTGTTGTTGCTGAATATGGACACTTTGAATAATTTTTCAAATTCAGTGACAAAGTCTGTGAGCAACAAGAAGTTCTCTTGGTGTAGAGAAACAATGGGTTTTGTTGCAATGGATTGTTGACTATGTAATCATGTGATCCCCTATATGCAAAGAAAAAAACATGTGGGAGAACGTTGGGTATGTGTTATATTATTTACACAACCAAACCTAGCGTATACATTGTGACTTGCTTGTCAAGGGGCAGGAGCCCCTGAATTTTTTTTTTGGTGGTTTTTGCATATGGTTTTAGCAGTTTTTACGAACATGGTTTTTCGTCGATGGTTTTCTAATTTCGGTTAAGGAATTAGGGTTGTTGACTAATCTGGGTAAATGGATTAGGGATTTTGGATGCCACGTGATCCTATATATATTGTATCGTAAACAATGAAGATTGATGATAAATAAATAATTAGAGGTGCATCTTTAAACATGTTGTTGGTTTTCTAGGTTTGATTTTCTAGGGTAAAATCTATATGTAATTTGTGTGTGCCATTGTATCTTTTTTGTTTTGATTATGAATCCATTTACAATAATTAATTGTACTATGTTAAATCTACACGCCTACCCTACCCAAACATAAGTGTGAATATCACGAATGTATTGATAAAGACATAAGATGTTATGTGACTATATGCTCTTTTATTATGATCAACTCTTCATTTCTTAATGATGCAATGAGATGATAGTTCAAATCGATGCATAAGAAAGAAACAAGCCCTCAAAAGAAAATTCTCTTGAAGGAGAAAGATAGGGCATTAAAACTTGCAATCAAATATTATCAACAATACATTCAAATCCAGTTAATGAAATGACAATTAACAATGTGAGAGGACAAATTGCCAAATTTCCTAGAAAATGAAAGATGAGCATAATGATGAAGTCCAAATGAGAGCATAAGTAATGTACAAGACGATGATTAGATTGCAACTGAAAATACATACAAGATCAATATTTAATATGCCTACACCACCTGCTCATGGCACCAATTAAACCGAAAATAATGATAGAATGATCAAACCTTAAATTCAAAGTGCTAATTAACAACATAAATTATCCTAAGAGCCTTAATGGAATGCTACCCAGGTTTTCTAGAAAAGGAGAACTGATGCATTATTGAGGTCATCTTAGGATACTCAAAATTGACCTTAGGATGCCTTAATATTGTCACAATGTTATACGAACAACCTTCAATTGCCTTTTATGAGCCATACCATATATCGATATCTTCTAGTTTTCACCCAACAATGGCAATTCTTCGATCTAATTTAATAAAACTCATGTTGTCATGAATACCATTTCAAACCAAGGTACATGATAAAGAATGAAGTCATCATAGAAAAATAGAAGTTAATGATCAATCAAAGATTAGCTCAAAAGAGTCAATAAAGATGGTCAATGGGTAAAAGAGCCAAAATCATATCAAAGGATAGAAGTGGCATTACAAAAAAAATACCTACTGAAGAACAACAAAAAGAATGTGCAATCAAAAAAGAGATCTGGAGCAATGAAAACCTCCTCAAAGATAAGAAACCATTAAAGATCCAAACCCCTAACCCCCTCAATTGTCAAAGAATATACAATAGACTAACAATAGTAGTAGATTAGGAATTAGAGATAAAAAATTGGTAGGGGGATCCATTTCCTTTTGCTTATAAAAAAAAAATTAAAAGGGGGATTGTTGTGGCCCCTATTAATGCTTATTTGCATTTCCCTCTTCTTCCTTTAAAACCAACATGATTCTAGTTTCTCAAGTTATACATAGAATGGATTTGTGTTTCTCATCTTCTCGCATTCAAAACCAACTCGATTCTACTTGCTCAAGTTATGCATAAAATGAGTTTGTGTTCCTCATTCCTCTTCCTTATAAAATCCCTATATCCATAATATGTAAATTAAAATACAACACCCATACATATATCCATAGGGATATTAAAATACCTCTTTCACCCACTTATTACCAATCAATAAATTGATAAACTTTCAAATAATTTTAAAATCCCTAATATCAATGAGCATGGTATGGTATTATCCAATTAGTGCGCCCTGTGTGGGTGCATCACTTAGGCATGCATTACTTATGTGTGTTTATTAGTTGGGTTGCTTATATGTCTGTATTAGTTACTTCACTTACATGTGCGCGTAAAGTGAATTTTTTTATGTGTGCATGTGTGTTAGTTGTGTCTTATCTGTGTGGGTTGGTTACATTATGTGTGTGAGTTAGTCGCATCATTTATGCGTTTCTCTTATTTTTCCAATGAGTATATAACTAAAGTATAGGGTACAACTTGCCCCCATAGATCAAGCTAATGTAGTTGGTGCTTTTATAACCCATTCCATTGTGTTTCATGGTGTTTCAATCAATGAATGAAAATATAAAATTAAAATACAACACCCATACATATATCCATAGGGATATTAAAATACCTCTTTCACCCACTTATTACCAATCAATAAATTGATAAACTTTCAAATAATTTTAAAATACCTAATATCAATGAGCATGGTATGGTATTATCCAATTAATGCGCCCTGTGTGGGTGCATCACTTAGGCATGCATTACTTATGTGTAAATTAAAATACAACACCCATACATATATCCATAGCGATATTAAAATACCTCTTTCACCCACTTATTACCAATCAATAAATTGATAAACTTTCAAATAATTTTAAAATCCCTAATATCAATGAGCATGGTATGGTATTATCCAATTAATGCGCCCTGTGTGGGTGCATCACATAGGCATGCATTACTTATGTGTAAATTAAAATACAACACCCATACATATATCCATAGGGATATTAAAATACCTCTTTCACCCACTTATTACCAATCAATAAATTGATAAACTTTCAAATAATTTTAAAATCCCTAATATCAATGAGCATGGTATGGTATTATCCAATTAGTGCGTCGTGTGTGGGTGCATCACTTAGGCATGCATTACTTATGTGTGTTTATTAGTTGGGTTGCTTATATGTCTGTATTAGTTACTTCACTTACATGTGCGCGTAAAGTGAATTTTTTATGTGTGCATGTGTGTTAGTTGTGTCTTATCTGTGTGGGTTGGTTACATTATGTGTGTGAGTTAGTCGCATCATTTATGCGTTTCTCTTATTTTTCCAATGAGTATATAACTAAAGTATAGGGTACAACTTGCCCCCATAGATCAAGCTAATGTAGTTGGTGCTTTTATAACCCATTCCATTGTGTTTCATGGTGTTTCAATCAATGAATGAAAATATATATATATATATATATATATATATATATATATATAACTTAATCATATAGTTAATAAAAGAATTAAATTTACAATTTTATTAATGTGGTTTTTTACAATTGAATTAGATGTTTAGCCTAATTTTACAATTGAATTAGATGTTTAGCCTAAACATATAATTAGTAAAAATTATTTTCAATTTTTTATTAATATATTTTTTTACAATTAAATTTTATTTTTCAAAATATTTTTCTATAAAATTTAAAGGAAAATCAATCTTAAGAAAATAAAAAAAATTATATATAAAACCCATCTTAACTTAGAGACATTCTTAACTAAAACAAAAAAAAAAAATTGTGATTGTACCATATTAAGGTTGATCCAAAAATTATATATAAAACCCATCTTAACTTAGAAACATGCTTTAGCTAAAACAAAATAAAATACAGATTAGAAGAAAAACAACTCGATCTTGATAAGAAAATATATTAGAACAATAATCGAAATTCTGATTGTACCTTGTTAATATTGATCCAAATAAATTGTACTATAACCTATGATAGCAAGCATAACTTGCATTTATCAGGATTTCCTTTAATTAACATGAAACATATTATTCGATATTATTTATATAATTTGCAATTTACATAAACTTTTAAAACAAAATGTTGTAATATTTGGATATTCCTCCCAAATCAATGAATGTGATTTACTCTTCATAACTTCTTCGCATTTTTTAATACATCCGGTTAACCTACTTTTTAACATTTACCTAATCATATTAAGAAATTACTATATCACTATATAATTACTAAGAAATTACTATATCACTATATAATTGCCACTTCAAATGATTAACGTTTAAGATTACCACATTCCTCAGCTAGCATATTGGATAAGCGTTCCATTTTCTGTCTGTTCGGTGCGTTTCATATTGAATCGCCCAGGGTGGAAGACTATTGGATCGCCGAGCGTTTCATATTACGCGTTTGCATTCCATTAGGTCTCCCACGTCGGAATATAAAATTTGCGTTTCATATTGCGCGTTTGCTTTTTTTTTCATATCGCCGAGCAGCTGCCTTGTGACCTCCTCACAATTTTCTATGGAAACTCGTTTGCATTCCATTAGGTCTCCCACGCCGGAATATAAAATTTGTGTTTCATATTGCGCATTTGCTTTTTTTTCATATCGCCGAGCAGTTGCCTTGTGACCTCCTCACAATTTTCTATGGAAACGTTTACAATGTCCCGGCAGATAAGTTGCTATACTGTTCATATTTTTTTTAAATGGGATTTTGTGTTTCTATGCACTGTAAATTAAACAATAAAATTAGTTCATGCAATCTCATTTACCTCTTACTCTCAGCCGCGCCCAATCTTCTCAGACTATAAATGCAGGTAAGCTACATGTAGCGAAATACTGAATACGAAGAAAACTAATTTGGTTACAAATTGGAAAATTGAGTTATGTTTGCAATGAGTGTTTCCAGCGGCACTTCCAATCAGTGGGAAGTTTTCCATACAATGGTTTTTAGAGAAAAGGAATGACAGGCTCTACTAAAAAGCACCTTACGCTCCTCTGCGTATTGGATTATCCTTATAATATTATTTTAAGAATTTACTGGATTCTTGTACATTTTTGTATGAAATCTTCTTAATTTTGTCAACATAATTTAAGAATTCGAGTAGAAAACTCAATATTGAATAGAATAAGTTAATCTAACCTCTTTGAACGGTCGGACACAATTATCTGTACATATCAAGAGATTTTCGAAAATGGGAATCAGTTATATTATATCGGCCAGTAAAACTCGCAAAAGTTTTTAGTGTATGATGGCTTTCAAGATTCGGTGAAAAAGGTTTGTCTGATAAAAAAAAATTGTTTTGGTTTTTTAATATTTGTTCATGCAATGAGATCTGAGTGCGTATCTCATTTTTTTAAATTC
This sequence comes from Picea sitchensis, assembly GCA_010110895.2. Classification (NCBI taxonomy): domain Eukaryota; kingdom Viridiplantae; phylum Streptophyta; class Pinopsida; order Pinales; family Pinaceae; genus Picea; species Picea sitchensis. The sequence goes on from SNQJ01S0057071.1 coordinate 56,421, forward strand.
CTTTTAGAAAAACGAAGTCCTCCCAGTTCAGAGTCGGAAGGAGATTTTTTTCATTCTGGCCGACACTATTATTGCTACAAGGAGGTGATGGAATGAACAAATGAACTTCATTAGACTTTTTCTTCATTTTGGCTGACAACATAAACAATTATAAATTGAGGAAATGAGATTCATCAGACTTTTTTTCATTCTGATTGACAATATCATTGCTAATGGAATGACCAAATGAGTGTCATCAAACTTTTTCTTCATTCTAACTTCTAACTTCTAACTGACAATCTAATTACTACAAGGAGGTCAACAGTGTCATATTCTTCAATTATTTCATATTCTTCTTTTCATCTTACCAACCATAAGCCTTTCAGCATTCACTAGCAGCGATTTAGCAGCTGTGCTAATACTATACAGACTCACAAACATCATGTAACACGAATATATTAACTATACGATTTTGCATTATATATATACATAGAAAAGTAAAATGAAATGTGCGTACAACTTAACGGTCCAATATCGAGATATTAGTATACAGAGATATTTAAGCAACACATTCACACCATTGCGACATATGGAGTACTATAAAATGCTGCGGGATAATTTCATTATCAAGAAAAGACGAATAGTAGTGACAGTAGTCTTAGCACATCATGAAGAGCGCATTACTGTTTTATTTCATACATGGATATATGAACGTGGGTATATTCCGCAGCACTACAGATATATATACACACACACCATTTAGTAAAACTACTAAAAGTTATGCTGCTCTACTGGAGATAACAGTCAGTGAGCTGAACTCGAGCACCGATGGCGTTGCCGCAAATGCCGTAGATGCGACTGGCAACGTTAGAAAGGCAGGAGGTGCAATC
>SNQJ01S0057071.1:85736-99347 GCA_010110895.2 Picea sitchensis
ACTATATACGTAAAACTTTGTACGACGCAACACTCTATTGAAGCCATATGTTACTCACTTGAGAGTCTTTCATTGTGACTTAGATGCATGTACCTAAGGAAAATAGGAAAAATTTAGATGAAACATCCAAAAGCATGTTCAACAGATATGGAGAGCTTGTTGGAGTAAAGGGATATAAGTTATGGATAGATGATGATCTCAAGCATACTTATGGTCGATATGTCATCTTTAGAGAACACAAACCTGGAAAGTTGAATAACAAAAGGAGCAACCTAATGATAGAGAGACGTGGATAATCAAATTTCATCACTAAGGGAGTAGAATCAAGTTGAGAAACATTCATATTTTTTTTATCATAGGTGATATTAATGCCAAAAAAAGGAGACTTGACATGCAATCAAGCCAAGAGCTTACAATAAAAGATCTAATCCAATTGGAGAAACCAAAGTCTAGTTCAAGTCATATACATGATATAGTTGGATTTAAGGAGCCCATAATGTAAAACATGGTCATACCAATGGAGGAAAACATATGTGAGTTAGCCATAATAGTAGGAGAAGTGAGAAAGCTAGAAATCAACTTGAAAGGTATGGTTATAGTAGTGAATATTTTAATAATTTTTGTGGTTTAACTTCCATTGGTGAGTAGAATAAAAGTTTTGAATAGATCTAAAGTGTCCTAAAAGTTCATAGGGGAAAACGGAAAAAGTTCATAGTGGAAAAAGGAAAAAGGAAGAAATGGAATCTCTAAAACAAAACAAAGCATCTATTTTATAAAATTGGCCATAAAATAGGAATATTGTTCATCACAAATGGTTATTTAACAAGAAGTTTAAGGTTGATGGAACAATGAAGAGATATAAAGAAAGATTGATAATGACAGATACTCTTTAAGTTCAAGGAATATATTACCAATACTTTCTCACATGTAGCCCAAATGACTTTTATTATGATGTTGTTTGCTTTATTCATAACCTATGATCCAAAAATGGAGCAAATGGATGTCAAAACAACATTTCTTTATAAAACATTTGAGGAGATATTCAAGGAGAAATTAGAAGGATTTTCATTAGGAGGAAATAAATTGGTGTGTAAGATCAACAAATCACTATATGGGTTGAAATAGTCCCCTAGGTAATGCTACAAAAAATTTGAAAGGCATGTGCTATTTTTTTTTTTGTAGAAGAACTATTTACCATGTGTTTATTACAATGTAGTAGGTGATATATGTGTTTATTATAATCTACGAGGTGATATATTTGTTACTTGGTCTTATATGTGGTTGATATATTGTTAATTGGTGACATTATGGAGTTAGTAAGAGAGTCCAAGTTCTTGTTGTCTTAATATGAAGGATCTTGGGGAAATGCATTATTGTCTTGGCATAATTGTTAAAAGATATAGAAAAAAACAAAAAGATATAATGCTTAGTTATAAGAGTTATGTTGAGAACATTCTCAATGAATTTGGGATGCACATTTATAAAGAAATAAAACACATTTTCAAGTGGGATTTACACTCTCCACTCTTGTGTATGCTATGGATGCACAAGACTAGACATAATACATTGAGTTGAAGTAGTGAGTAGATTTATGGATGATCTAGGAAATGAATATTGGATAATTGTTAAAATAATATTCAAGTATTTCCACAAGTATATGTGTCTTTAATTTGTTTGGAGAAGGAGTGATTTGGATGAGTAAATGCAATCAATTATTGCCATACTTTAAAGGCAGAATATGTTGCTACAAGATAAACTAATAAAAATCTATATGGTTATTAAGATTACACAACATGTAAGATAAATTGGAAATATGTTGCTACAACATAAACTACTACAAATTATTAAGAAGTTGTATGGTTATTACGATTATACAACATTAATCGAGGTAGTTTCGAAATATATTGTTATATGGTCGTGCAAGGTGTGTGCAGGCTAGTTGAGTCCTTAGAAGTTATTAACTAAGGTGGAAGAGAGAAAGATTGTTGTTGCAAAAGGTGCATAGAGTCGAGAGTTCAAATACATAGAAGTATTTGAAGGTCTGCCACAAGGAGGAGTGCGAGCAGAGGCCCTTTTTCGAGGGTTTCGGCATTCACGTTGACAAGGATTCGGGACACTTCACATCAGGAATCCCGAATTTGCGAAACGCGAAATATTTGTGAAGGCGCATTTTGGCATTTCGGTGTTTCAGGATTCGAGAATTCTGGGATTGCGGTGACAAGTGTTTTGGGATCGAGAGTTTGAAACTCCCGGTACCTAGAAGCCCGAAATAACGTGAGCCATTGGATCTTAAGGACGGCTATCAGTCATTGATTCCATAGAAGGCATCGCTTCGGAATTCGGGGTTTCAAAGTGACAGGGGAACGACAGTCGAAGACTGATTCAAGTTCGGAAAGACGGGAAAGGTGACAGGTGGAAGGAATCCATGTCAGAGACCGAGGACAGCTGAGAGGATAGGTGGTGAGTTTTCGTCAATAGTCGGAGTCAGAATCCATTGACTGTTTTGGGTTTTGGAGAGTCTAGAAACCTCACGTCAGGATTCACGAAATAGCGAAGTCTGAAACCCTGAAAAGGAAAAAAACCCGTTGAGGAGACAAAGATTTATGAACATGTCGGGATTCGACAATTCGACACTTTAGGAGACAAGAGATCGGGGTTCCCTGTTCTGGAATTCCCGAAGTCGTGAAACGTGATACAAAAGAAGAGGAGGATGCGGCCAAAGACTTTGGCGTTTCATCATTTCGGGTTTCAGCAGGTGGAAGGGCGAGAACCTCGACAGTAGGGATCGCGAAATCGTGAAACCCGAAGTCCTTTGTGGCTTGAACAAAGGGGTTGATTTACCCTCGGTTTGGTTGTAGTGAATATCCTGAGTGGATCTCGGCCCGAGGGCAGGGGGATTGCGTCAAAAGTGGTATCAGAGCCCAGAAAAAGTTCTTTGTTTTCTATAGCAGAGAAAAGAGGAGCATTTCTTAGCCATGTTGTCGAGAAGAAGAGATAGGCCTATGCCAATGCCTGATCTAGTAGTGGAAAGAGAAATGTGCGAACTACGTGCTAGACTTGATGCCATGGAGACAACACAGAGGCGCACAATTAATGTTGGGGATATCAGTGAAGCTGAAAGTTAAAATGAAGCTAAACATGAAGGAGATGAAGTGGTAGTCAAAGACGCTGCAGATGAATGCCTATTCAGGGTTGTTGCAAGGATAGGTGCCAGGAAAAAAATGGAGATTCCCATGTATGAGGGGAACCTGTATGTTGAAGAGATTTTAGACTGGATTAGGTCTCTAGATAAGTACTTTGACTATGAGGATGTCGAGGATGACAAGAAGGTCAAGCATGCTGTCACAAGACTTAAAGGGCATGTAGCACTATGGTGGGATGAACTGCAGGATGACAGACATTGCAAAGGCAAGCAGAAAATCAAGAGTTGGGATAGAATGGTTGCGAAGATGAAAGCCAAATCCATACCCAAGGATTATAAAATCACTTTGTTTTGGAGAATGCAGAATTTGAGATAGAAGTTGATGTCAGTGAAAAAATACACTGAAGAGTTCTACAAGATAAACATCAGAGCAAGTCATCAAGAAAGCGATGATGAAAAGGTTGCTATGTACATGAATGGTTTGCGATATGACATCCAGGACGAGATGAGCATGATGACCCTTCGGAATGTAGAGGATAATTATCAGATGGCTCTGAAAGATGAAGAGAATTTGATCCAAAAGTAAGGTCAAAGAGGCCGAGGCAGAAGTCAGGCCAGAGGCAAAACAATTGCTCAAGACAGAACTCAGAAATCTAAAGAAGAGGGGAAAAAACCTCAAATCCAAACTGAGAGAGGGGAAATTTCACAGAGAGGGAAGTATGCTAATAGAAATACTTTTCCTCGTACCAGAGGAAGAGGAAGAGGCCAAGGAGGTGAACTAAAAATTTTTACCTGTGGGAAAAATGGACATAAATCTTATGAGTGTCCAGATAAGAATAAAGAAGGTGGTGAAACTCACATTGCCGAAGCACAAGGATGGAATGTTGAGGCAGAAGATGCTGAGGGTGAAATATCTTTAATAATGAGAAAAGTTCTCTTAACGCCATAGAAGGAGGAAGAGAACCCAGCCCAAAGGAACAGAATTTTTCGGATTTCTTGCAAGACCAAAGACAGGGTATGCAAAGTCATCGTGGACAGTGGTAGCACAGACAATCTTGTTTCTACTAAGATGGTAGAAAAGATGGAGTTGGACAGTGGAGACTATCATACATCCAAGTCCATATAGAGTTTCGTGGCTACAAAAAGGACATCAGGTAAATGTCACTAAACAATGTTTAGTTGAATTTAAAATAGGAGGATATAAGGATGAAATATTATGTGATGTCATTCCCATGGATGTTTTCCATCTATTGCTAGGTAGACCATGGCAATATGACAGGAATGTGATTCATGATGGGAGAAAGAACACATACACCCTGGAGAAGAATGGGAGGACACACATGTTGTTGTCGATTAAGGATAAAGAAGTAAAAACAGAGACAAGCAACACTGTACTTCTCATGAGTGGGAAGGAACTTCTTAAGGAGGTTAAGAAGAAGGAAGACACACAATTTATTGTGGTCAGGAAGCCTAAAATTGTTTTGACCGGTACAAGAGTGGATGATTTACTAGAAGACATCCAGAAGTTGATGGAAGAGTTCACTGATATAGTAGTGGAGGAACTACCTTGTTTGTTTCCACCGATCAGAAGTATAAGTGATCACATTGATATTATACCTAGATCTAGTTTACCAAACAAAGCAGCATATAGGTTGACGCCGCAAGAAAATGAAGAAGTCAAGAGACAAGTCCTGGATTTAATGGACAAAGGATTGATTCGAGAGATCTTGAGTCCATGTGTTGTTCCAACAGTGCTCAGCCTAAAGAAAGATGGAGGCTGGAGGATGTGTATAGAATCAAGGGAAGTCAATAAGATTACCATCAGGTACAGATTTCCATTGCCAAGGATGGACAACTTGATGGATTGCTTGAGTGGAGCAAATTGTTTTTCAAAGATTGATTTGAAAAGCAGATATCATCAAATTCGTATGAGAGAAGGTGATGAATGGAAGACAACATTCAAAATGAATGAGGGACTGTATGAATGGATTTTTATTCCATTTGGCTTAACAAATGCGCCCAGTACTTTCATGAGATTGATGAATGAAGTCCTGAAGGAGTTCATCGGGAAATTCGTCATTGTATATCTTGACGATATATTAATTTTTCAGCAAAACAAAAGCAGAGCATTTAAAGAATTTAGCTATAGTGATGAGGAGATTACAGCAAGAGAAATTGTTGATTAATGTGAAGAAATCATCATTTATGAGGAAAAAACTCATTTATTTGGGTTTTGTTATCTTTGTAGATCAGCTGAAAATGGATCTGGATAAGGTAGAGGCGATTAAGAATTGGCCATCACCGAAAAGTGTGTTTGAAGTTCGAAGCTTCCATGGCCTAGCTAGTTTCTACAGGAAATTCATCCAAAATTTCAGTGGGATTAGTGCACCGATGATGGATACGGTGAAGAAAAGACACAAATCTTTTCATTGGACAGAGGAAGCAGAGAAGAGCTTCAATCTGTTGAAGAAGAAGATCACTGAGCAACTGATTCTGGTTTTTCCAGACTTTAACAAGACGTTCTAGGTCAGGTGTGATGCAAGTGGTTTTGCAATTGGAGTGGTCTTGAGACAAGACGATAGGTTGGTCGCATACTTCAGCAAGAAATTGAATGAAGCGAAGATTAAATACTCAACATATGACAATTACTTTTATGCAGTCATACAAGTCTTGAAGAAATGGAGACATTATTTGGTTCCTAAAGATTTTTTTTTGTATAGTGATAATCGTGCTTTACAATTCGTGACTCAACGGGAGAAGTTGAAGCAAAAACATGTTAAATTGGTTGAATTCATGAAAAAAATTACTTTTGTAATTAACCATATTTCTGGAACTACTAACAAAGTTGTTGATGTTTTGAGCAGGAAATGTTTGTTGATGCAGGAATTCAGAGTCAAAACTTTGGGTTTTGATAACCTCAAAGAAATGTATAGGGATGACCCATATTTTAAGGAAGTGTATGAGGCATATGAGAATCCAATTCTTAGGGACAAAAGCTAGTGGACCGAATATATGATCCATGATGGATTATTATTCAGGGGCAATCAGCTATGTATTCCAAAATGCTCCATGAGGGAGAACCTGCTGAAGGAAAAACACAGTGGAGGATTGGTGGGACATTTCGGTCATGACAGAACGTTCTCAAAGTTGAATGGCAGATATTTTTGGCCAAGGATGATGACATATGTTAAGATATTTGTGGACAAATGTAGAATTTTTCAGCACACAAAAGGGAAAAGGAAAAACACATGGTTATACCAGCCATTACCCATACCTGAGAGGCCGTGGGATGCAGTGAGCATGGATTTCTAATTGGGACTACCAAGGACACAAAGAGGATTTGATTCAATCTTTGTGGTGGTAGACAAATCTTCAAAGATGGCACATTTCATACCATGCTATAAAACTAGCGACGCAACTCATATTGCGAACCTGTTTTTCAAAGAAGTCGTCAGACTTCAGGACTTGCCAAGGAGTATAGTTTCAAATCAAGATACCAAGTTCGTGGGACATTTCTGGAGGAATTTATGGAAGAATCTGGGGACAAGTTTGTCTTTTATCTCAGCTTATCATCCTCAGACGGATGGGCAGACATAAGCTGTAAATAGAAGTTTGGGATATTTATTGAGGATCCTAGTGACTCAACACCACAATCAGTGGGATCACATTCTGCCACAGGTGGAATTTTCTTATAATGATTTGATCAATAGAAGCACAGGACAGAGTCCATTCCAAATTGTATATGGAATGCATCTAAGGGGAGTTTCTGAATTGAAAGATATGGAACAAACTAAATTTAGAAGTGCTAGTGCAGAGGACTTTGCAGAAGCAATAAAGGAGCTTCACAGCCGAGTCAAAGAACGATTGCAGAGTTCCAATTAAGAATACAAGCACAAAGTAGATCAACACAGGCGAGAACTTCAATTCGAAGTTGGTGATCTGATTCTTGCACATCTGAGGAAGGAGAAGTTCCCAAGGGGAACATATAACAAATTGAAAATGAAGAAGATTGGACCATGCAGAGTAATGAAGAAATTTGGGGCAAACGCATATGAGATTGAATTACCCGATGGGATCAAAATTTCATCGATACTCAACATCTCAGATTTGTACCCTTACAGAGATGAAGAAGCGAGGGCAGAGAATGAAAAGACAGAATTTCAATGGACCAAACAAATGCCTGTAGTTGCAAAGCCACAGATGGAAAGTATAATTGATAAGAGGGTCAGCAGGAAGACCAGGAGGAAAGAGTATTTTGAATACCTGGTCAAATGGAAGGGACATCCAGTTGAAGATGCCAGTTGGGAATATGAAGAAGAAATTCATAAGCATGGATAGACCGTACAGGAGCTCATGAACAGGAGTTCATGAAAATTTTCAAGCGAGGGAGTATGATGCAGGAGCATCGTAAGAAGCCAGCCAAGTAAGCAACGTAAAAGGTGGAAGACTGTTGGAAGACCTCCAGTGCACGATTTTGAAATTTTTTTGAAGCATTAATGTAATGGTTAAAGGGAAGTGTACTTACATATTTTAAATAGATCATGAGTGATTCACTCTCATCCGTAGAAGGTAGAGGCATTTATACATAGTTAATGAAAGTAGGTAGGTTTGAATTAGATATTAGACAGTTTAGAAGAACAGGAGGGAAAATGGATATAGACACTCTCGTCTTTGTACTATGACATTCATTAGACCATTAGCAGAGAGTTGTAGTAGAGAGTTGTGAAGAAGAACCCATGTACAGGAGCTTAAATTAATATATGAAGCTTTCAATCAGACTCATGGTGTTATGATGTTTTCTGTGTATACATGTTGAATGGTATGTTGATAGTTGTTTTATTCTCTCTGTTATACATTTGATTTAATACTATGTTGAATGTATGATTTCATATTAAATGTTTGAAGTCTGAGAGAAGAGAGAGAATGAGTTTCAATTGTTTCTCTTCCTGAGTGAGAGAAGTTCCTGCAAGGAGTGCAGTGAAACATCTGCAAGGCGTGCGTTGACAAAGGTTCAAAGTTTATCTCTGAAAGCTCAGGAGGGATACCATTGTTCTCATTCCAGCAGAAGTGCAAGTGAAGCACAAGAGTCGTGCAAGGCATGCGCAGGCTAGCTGAGTCCTTATAGGTTATTAACTAAGGTGGAAGAGAGAATGACTGATGTTGCAAAAGGTGCACAGATTTCAAATACGCAAAAGTATGTGAAGGTCTGTCGCAAAGAGTGCGAGTAGAGGCCCTTTTTCAAAGCTTGAATTTACCAAAGAAAGCTCAGAAGGGGTAGGGGAAGTGGAATCTTCATGTAGAAGGTTAAGTTCTGGTGAAGGAGCATTGGTTCGTTTCATAGAGATTCTTGAGGGAAGAATCGAATGGTCAAAATTCTCTGTGGAGAACTCATGAAATAGCGAGGATCGTAGGATCTAGGAGAGATGCGGGGAAGATAAGTGTTGGATGAATCCATCCTTCGAGAGGTAGGATCCAATGTTTACCTTTGATCGCGATTGTTGGACCGTCGAGATCATTTCGAAATTTTGGGGGTTGTAAGTCCGAAGTGTGGATGAAACCCTTGGTCGCTCAAACTCCCGAAGCGCGAACTCGATTATCATGTGTGAAGGCGAGGAGCATAATTTTTGACGTTTCGGAATTTTGGAGTTCGACATTTCGGAGGTCCTGATGACAAGGAGTTAGGCATAGTAGAGCAGAAATCCTGAAGTCGTGAGTTGCAACAGAACTTGATGTGAATTTCGGGATTTCAGTAATTCGGGATTCAGAATATCGGAAGTCCTAATGACAAGGAGCTAGGGGCCTTTGTATTGAAAAAAACTCGTATTTGTGAAACCCGAAAAATCCTTGAAGTGGCATTTTGGCACTTCGGGGATCGGGGTTTCGGCATTCACGTTGAGAAAGATTCAGGACACTCCACATCAGGAATCCTGAATTTGCAAAACGCGAAATATATGTGAAGTCACATTTCGGTATTTCGGTGTTTCAGGATTCGGGAATTCGGGGATTGTGGTGACATGTGTTTTCGGATCGGGAGTTTCGAACTCCCGATACCCGGAAGCCTGAAATAATGTTAGTTTTTGGATCTTAAGGAAGACTATCAACCATTTATTCCATAGAAGGCATTGCTTCGGAATTCAGGGTTTCAAAGTGATTGGGGAACAACAGTCGAAGACTGATTCAAGTTCTAAAAGCCGGGAAAGGTGACAGGTGGCAGGAATCCACGTCAGAGACTGAGGACAGCTGAGAGGACAGGTGGCGAGTTTTCATCGATAGTCAGATTCATAATCCATTGATTGTTTCGGGGTTTGGAGAGTCAGGAAAACTCACGTCAGGATTCGCAAAATCGTGAAGTCTGAAACCCCGAAAAGGCGAAAAACCCGTAGAGGAGCCAAAGATTTATGAACGTGTCGGGATTCGAAAATTTGACACTTTAGGAGACAAGAGATCAGGGTTCCTTTTTTTGGAATTCCCGAAGTCGTGAAACGCGATACAGAAGCAGAGGAGGATGTAGCCAAAGACTTCGGTGTTTCGGCATTTTGGGTTTCGGCATGTGGAAGGGCGAGAACCTTGACATCAGGTATCACGAAATCATGAAACCTGAAGTCCTTTGTTGCTTGAGCAAAGGGGTTGATTTACCCTCGGCGTGTTTGTAGTGAATATCCTGAGAGGATCTCGACCCAAGGGCAGGGGGTCTGCATCACCATACCATGCTTATTGATATTAGGGATTTTAAAATTATTTGAAAGTTTATCAATTTATTGATTGGTAATAAGTGGGTGAAAGAGGTATTTTAATATCCCTATGGATATATGTATGGGTGTTGTATTTTAATTTACCTATTATGGATATAGGTATTTTATAAGGAAGAGGAATGAGGAACACAAACTCATTCTATGCATAACTTGAGCAAGTAGAATTGAGTTGGTTTGAACACGAGAGGATGAGGAACACAAATCCATTCTATGCATAACTTGAGAAACTAGAATCATGTTGGTTTTGAAGGAAAAACAAGGAAATGCAAATAAGCATTAATAGGGGCCACAACAATCCCCCCTTTAATTTTGTTTTTATAAGCAAAAGGAAACAGATCCCCCTACCAAATTTTTATCTTTAATTCCTAATATACTACTATTGTTAGCCTATTGTATATTCTTTGACAACTGAGGGGGTTAGGGGTTTGGATATTTAATGGTTTCTTATCTTTTAGGAGGTTTTCATTGCTCTAGATCTCTTTTTTTATTGCAGATTATTTTTGTTTCTCTTCAGTAGGTATTTTTTTTGTAATGCCACTTCTATCCTTTGACATGATTTTGGGTCTTTTACCCATTGACCATCTTTATTGACTCTTTTGAGCTAATATTTGATTGATCATTATGTTCTATTTTTCTATGATGACTTCATGCTTTATCATGTACATTGGTTTCAAATGGTATTCATGACAACATGAGTTTTATTAAATCAGATCGAATAATTGCCATTGTTGGGTCAAAACTAGAAGATATCGATATATGGTATGGCTCAGAAAAGGCAATTGAAGGTTGTTCGTATAACATTGTGACAATATTAAGGCATCCTAAGGTCATTTTTGAGTATCCTAAGATGACCTCAATAATGCATCAGTGCTCCTTATCTAGAAAACCTAGGTAGCATTCCATTAAGGCTCTTAGGATAATTTATGTTGTTAATTGGCACTTTGAATTTAAGGTTTGATCATTCTATCATTATTTTCGGTTTAATTGGTGCCATGAGAAGGTGGTGTAGGCATCTTAAATATTGATCTTGTATGTATTTTCAGATGCAATCTAATCATCGTCTTGTACATTACTTATGCTCTCATTTTGACTTCATCATTCTGCTCATCTTTCATTTTCTAGGAAATTTGGCAATTTGCCCTCTCACATTGTTAATTGTCATTTCATTAACTAGATTTTAATGTATTGTTGATCCTATTTGATTACAAGTTTTAATGCGCTATCTTTCTCCTTCAAGAGAATTTTCTCTTGAGGGCTTGTTGATTTCTTGTGCATCGACTTGAACTATCATCTCATTGCATCATTAAGAAATGAAGAGTTGACCATAATAAAAGAGCATATAGTCATGTCACATCTTATGTCTTTATCAATACATTCGCGATATTCACACTTATGTTTGTGTAGGGTAGACATGTAGATTTAACATAGTACAATTAATTATTGTAAATGTATTCATAATAAAAACAAAAAAGATACAATGGCACACACAAATTACATATAGATTTTACCCTAGAAAATCAAACCTGGAAAACCAACAACATGTTTAAAGATGCACCTCTAATTGTTTATTCATCATCAATCTTCATTGTTTACGATAAAATATATATAGGATCACGTGGCATCCAAAATCCCTAATCCATTTACCCAGATTAGTCAACAACCCTAATTCCTTAACCGAAATTAGAAAACCATCGACGAAAAACCATGTTCGTAAAAACTTCTAAAACCATATGCAAAAACCACCCAAACAAAATTTCAGGGGCTCCCGCCCCTTGACAAGCAAGTCACAATGTATACTCTAGGTTTGGTTGAGTAAATATTATAACACATACCCAATGTTCTCTAACATGTTGTTTTCTTTGCATATAGGGGATCACATGATTACATAGTCAACAGTCCATTGCAACAAAACCCATTGTTTCTCTACACCAAGAGAACTTCTTGGTGCTCACAAACTTTGTCACTGAATTTGAAAAATTCTTCAAAGTGTTCATATTTAGCAACAACACATTCTTATCTTAAACCATGTCTCTCACAAAGTGATAGTGAACATCAACATGTTTTTTCTTTGAATGGTAAGTCAAGTTATTTTCCAGAAAGATTTCACTCTGATTGCCACAATCTATCCTTACAGGTTTTTGTACCAACCCAATACCTAAACACAATCTCTATAACCATACTACTTCCTTTCTTGTATGAGTGGTTCCCATGTATTCAACTTTTGTACTTGAGAGTGGCACTACAACTTGTCTTTTGGTCATCCAATGGATAATTTTCTCCTCCAAACAGGTTAAACAACACATATCCACTTGTATATGTTTAGTGATCTAGATCTCTAACCTAATTTTCATCAACAAACCCATGTATGTCCAACCCTTTGTCCAGTCCTGGTCTCCCTTGGTAGCACAATTCATAATTAGTAGTTTCACACAAATACTTGAAAACCCTCTTCACTGTTTTCCATCGCTCCTTCCTTGCTTTTGACATATACCTGCTCAAATCTCCCAATGCATGTGTAATGTTTGGTATAATACATACCATTGTATACATCAAACTACCAACCGCAATAGAATATGGAACATGGGACATGTCTTCTTCCTCTTACTGTGTTTGGGGACACTGATCTACAGATAACTTTACACGTAAATGAATAAGAAATTGTTTTGGCTACAACAAGGCCCCTTTCATTTTTATTTTATAAGCTAAAGGAAAGGGGCACCATACTAAATTGAACTCTAATACATAATCCTATACTACTATGAGTCTAATGAATATTTTTAACATACCATGTGAACATTCCTGTAACCAACATTAACAAAATGCTCTGATACCAATTTGTAACATGTCCATTACCAGCACTATCAAAATGCTCTGATACAAAAATGTGGCGTACCCAACCTCCTAGTTGGGTACTGTGATCTGATACCAACTTGTAACATTACCCAACTTACTACTGCGCAACACTACGCCAAAATCTAGTGCAGAGATTCTACTCTAACACATTAGTCTGCACATAAATACTTGAAGTAATGCGCTCAACTCCAAGTTGGGTCGCACCACACAAAATTTCCTCTTTTTACACAACTTGTAATAGCGGAAGTAACAAAATACAATTGTGTGAAAAAATATACTGAGCACAAAAAATTATTTTGTGTGTAATACATTCTAAAAATATGATCTCTGCCGCACATTCAACCATTTTGGCGTTATGCGCCAATTTTGTTCTCCTTGTGCACGTGGACCGCTTTCTGGTGCACAGAAGTGAATCCAGCCTCTTGTGCGCACATATTATTTCCCTACGTGAAATACCATTCTAACCTAGTCTTGAAGACTCATGACCATTATCATAAGGTTAACTTAACATGAATAACTAACAACAAATTGCATACTTATTGTTGGTGATCAGTGGGAAAACCCGAGGTTCAACATTAATTCACCAACAAAACCCGAATGATATCAAACCTTTTGGAATCACCCGCAAGTAGGTGAAGTCTCACTCGAGGTACCTATGGGAACTGCAGGAACCATGCTTCCATAGTCGTGAAGGGAAGGGAGATCATTCTAACGTTCATTTTGACTTAACATTCATTCAACATGCAATATACCTTGTGCGTGAAATCATAATAACATATGATAGATTCATCTTAATTAACCATTCAACATGTGCATGGAACCATCAGATACATATTTGTATTAACCCATAAGAATCTATTACAT
>SNQJ01S0057072.1:0-43653 GCA_010110895.2 Picea sitchensis
GAAGAACCCTGCTTATCATTCAAAGACAAAGCACATTGATGTTCAATATCACTTTGTGAGAGACATGATTGAAGAAAAGAAAGTATCATTGATGAAAGTGGACACATTGAAGAATTTTGCAGATTCATTAACAAAATATGTGAGCACTGACAAGTTCTCTTGGTGTAGATGATCCATGGGCATTATTGCCCTCGATTGTTGACTATGTAACCCTGTAACCCTCTGTGTGCAAAGAAAACAACAAGTGGGAGAATGTTGGGTATGAGTTATATTCTTTGGACGAGTAGTAGTGTTTGAGCGTTTGTGTCGGGTGCACAGGGGGGTTAGAGGGGGGGCCTAGTGGCCCCCCCTCGAGGGGTACAGGGGGCAGAGCCCTTGGCGCGGGGGTTCGGGGGCAGTGCCCCCGAAAAAAAAAATTGCACCGGGACAACACATTTCCGAGACCACATTTTATTTAGGTGGTTTTTCGGCACATGGTTTTTTGCTGATGGTTTTATATTTCCGGTTAAGGAATTAGGGTTTTGGACTAATCCAGGGCATTGGGTTAGGGTTTTGGATGTCACTCGCTCCTATATGTATATTGTATTGTAAACAATGTAACACAATGTATGAATATAATATATGTTGGTTGTCCCGGTTTGGGTTTCCAGGTGAAAAATCTCTGTGTAATGTTTGTATTTGCCATTATATATTTTATGTTCTTTTCTGAATATCAGTTTGTAGTAGATATTGTACAAGGTTAGAATTTACATGAAGACCTAATCTAGGGCTTTACAATTAATATATCATTTTTAATAATAAAATTGCCATTAATATATCATTTTAATAATACAATATGCATTAATATATCTTATTAATTTTGATAAAGTAATTTTCTTTACAAAATCCATCACCAATCTATGATAATGCATGTTGATAAGGTAATTTGCATCATAAAATCCAAAACTAGTATGACTTGTTTTGTCATCTAATTTGTGTATAAATTGTTGTTATTAGTTTTGTACTTTTGGTCTACAGTAAGCATTGTATAAGGGGTATAAAAATTACATCCTATAAATTTTACTTTCGAAGCATGGTATAAGGGTATTCGTGTCACCTCCTTATTTGAAAAAAATTGTCCTTAAATCGAGCATGAATTATGTTGGAAGTTAGGATTCACCTTAATATTGGGAACTTAAAATGATCCAATTATCAAATTTGAACTAACACTATTGGTTTTGGTCTGTTTAAAAACTACCCAAATCATCAAATTTTCTATTAAACTAACAAAAAGCATATAAAACTTTGACCCAAAAAACCTAAACAAAAAAAAAATTATTGTGGCAGATAATTAAATTATTGTGAGTACATCACAAAATGTTGTTACCATAATTTAAGTTTGTCTGCTTGCAAAGGTGCAATTTTCAACAAAAGGTTGTGTTGACGGGCAAATTTGACATGTCGTCAACTGGAAGAATAAATCCAGACCGGGGTTGTCTAATTAACCCAAGTCGTTTGGTGTAATCTATTATGACGGGTTTAATGGCTCTGTTACCCAACTAAAGTCCTAAAAAAAGAAAAGAAATAAACAACTTAATGCTAAAACTATAATAATATATATACTTTAACCTAATTATTTACAAATGTATTAAACAGAAAGGTAAATATGAACATGTCATTTATGAACAGAATAATTGCAGGTTGCAAGTTTTAGTGAAAGCCTTGCAAAATCAATGTTTTGTAATCATTCTCAAAAGTAGATAAAGAAAGCACATATTTTTTTATTTTTTGTTTTGTAATCACATATATAAGAATCATAAATAAAACATGATTTGAAACAAAGATAGAGTGATGGTCAAATTCTTTCAAATAACTTTCTTGTTTCACTAATAAATAAAATGACAAAAATTAGAAGCAAATAAACCTAACATGTTACTAATTTCTTAATGTGTATATGCCTTTGCACGATCCAAAACTCCAGTTGTCTCTCCTTTGAAAGAAATCTGCAGCAGGATCGTACTAATGTCTCCTGAATAAATTCAAGGTGTCTATTGACAGCTAGGATATAAGAACAAAATAGTAGACGTGTGATCTTATAATTATGAATGATTACAGTAAGAAAAATCTTATGTGAAGCATTCATTTTATCTATCAATTAAACATAAGGCATAAATCATGATATTAAAATTAATATGACAATCAGAGTCATAAAATATGGAATAGCAAGTTATAGACAAGATTTTAAAGCATTCAATGAAATGGAATATCATATGCTAAAGAGGCAAAAGTTGTGTAACATATCAATATTTCATAATAAAAAGGAAAAACATAGATGGAACAATATTCACACTGGTCTAAAGCCAAATGCGGATCAGTTGTCCATATAGTTATGAAAGTTGCATCCCTATAGCATCCCTATAATAGTATTTAAAGTGACTTGAGATCACATTCTCCTATCTCACACGATAGAGTAGGATCTCATAAAATAAAATAAAATTACAAAAATAGTGGGCTAGGATCCACTTATAACAGAGTTGGTTTTAATCAAAGATAGATCAAATCATTCAGATGCATAATCGAATATGTTTCCTCCAGATTAATCCTTGGTTTATGAGCTGGAAAATTTAGGCGAAATCTCGAAAATTTCACTTCAAGGAACAACGCTAAACCGTTCACCATTTATGGAATCTGCTTGAGATTAAGTTAAATCAACCCATTCTATAAAATGGGTTTTTGGCGGTTTCTTAAACTTCTTCACCATTTTCTGGTAATGTGCCCCGAAATATTACCTCTCCAGTCTGTTGCGGACAAAATCTTGAAACATCAGCCTTGAAGATTCACTTGCAGATCCTAAAATATGTCATTTCTGGAGAAACCCTTCTAGCTTTAGGTAAATAGACCTTTTTCCCAGGTGGTTTTTCAACTGTTTCCCAAAATTCCTCTTCGTTTGATTGTAAATGGCTTTCAAAAACCACTCCCTGTGGAATGACAGGAATCCCCAAACCTGCTATTTTTTGTTCCTTCTTTGATGCAAGAATAGACAAACAGTTCATGATCTTGTTACATATCTAATTTGACATAAAAAAAAAACACATGCTTCACTTCATTTCGTAGGGCACAAGAATATCCTTGAGCTTATCACCTAGTCAAACAAAGACACCTTATTCCTCAAAAATAATCAATGAAAATAAAATTAATTAACCACTGACTATTAAGAGGATATCTATAGAATCGTAGTCAATATTTGCATCACCATTCAGATATCTATTGATCACAAAGCCCAACCCATCAATCATTTAACTATTTTAATAATGGTTACGAGTGTCATTGGTGTCTAAAGCATGCATGTTTCAATATGATCCCAATCTTAAATGAGAGTGACATGTGCAATGGTAACCATATTGGCTCAAAATGCATTGTTCATAGTTCAAAAGTTTTAACCCCACATATAACATGTGTTTTTGCCATAAGAATACTATGTTGAGTTCCAACCAATTCGAACATATGATAATTCAAGCATCGAAATAAAGGTTGAGATAAGGTGCTTCCATACTTGGTCTTACAAGATTAAAACCAAGACTAAGTGAGATCATTACAGCGTTATGGAGGCGTTAGCATCATCCAACCCTCATGTCATTTGATAATTATTGATGACCCAGCTTTGTTATATAAAATGGGTTATGTAGAATGTCATTAATAATAAAATTTGAAACATTCTATGTTATAATAACTAGATCATTTTGATATCTTTCAAAGCTTGTCATAAAAGGTCATATAAATCGTTTCAAACTAGTCTCGGAACAAAAAGAGTTTCAAATAACCAAATTATGTAGCCTGTCTTTAATCAATCATGCAACCTTCTAGAAACACAAAATATGAGCTATAAACAATTCTGGAAACACAACTCATCGAAGCCATTCTTAAAGTTCACAGGCAACAATGATATACAACAGACAAATTCAATAAGAGATAGTGACAAATTCCCAAATCATAAAGTTACTCTGTTGGCATCAGACCCCTGTAAAAAACAAAATGAAATGGCATTTAAATTTCATGTTGAAAGTCATGAAATTCAAACCAGACAAAAGGAAAAGGAAAGAATACAACATCAAAACCACTCTCAAAATTAATGTAAACCATACAAACAACAATCTATAAATGATAACAATAAAGAATCTATAAACGATAACAATAAAGAAGATCATATATACATGCCAAACAATGAATTTTAAAAATCTCATATTGTAAATTAAGTTATTCATAAAAATACCAAAAACATGAGATGGTTGTTCGCCTGCCAACAGGTCGTTAAACAAATTATCCGTTATAGTGAAATTTACTCTATATAAAGAGAGATGGCAATTATTAGAAGATCCCACAAACTGTAAACCCTCATCTAAGTCGAAGGCATCCGCATATCTATCTTAGATCCAGAAACATAGTCATATTAGCCATGTCTGCAGCGGTGGAGTCCAATGTTAACATCGTCACATTACAGAGCTCCGAAGGCGAAATTTTCGAGGTGGAGAAGGCTGTGGCATTCATCTCCAAATTCCTCAAGATTACAATTGAAGGTGCGGGAGGGAAGACTAAGACAACCATTCTTGTGCGAAACGTTTCAAAATGGTTATCCCTTACAGTGAATACCATCATTCCCACGATGCAGCATCAGCGGATACCGAATTTTTGAAACCTCTTGAAGAGATTCGCTGGATTTTGTTCGTGAAACTTTTTGGTGATACAAATTTGATATTTGATGCTTTTGTAATTGAAATGCCGGTATGGAAAGTAATGTTTATAGAGATTTCAGGGAGAAACCTTCTGTTTATATTAACTATGCAGTTTTGTTTTGTTAGAGAAACCTTCTAGTTATAGAATTTTGATAGTTTTGTTTTGTTCATGAAACCATCTGGTCATAGAATTTTGATAGTTTTGTTTTGTTCATGAAACCATCTGGTCATAGAAATTTGATAGTCTTGTAATTGAAATGATTATGATGGTATGGAATGGAATGTTCATAGAGATGTTTCATGGAGTGAAACTTAAGATATTTACATTCTGATAAAATTACTTAATTAATTTGAAGTTAATACAGCAAGAGTATATATTGGTAATTTCAAATAATATTATGATGTTGGTAAATATTAGCAATTTTTGTGATTATCTATCAATAATATGTTCCTCAATTCTTGTGATTTTCTATCAATAATATGTTCTCAATGTCCTCCTTTGATGTAAAAATTTTAAATTAAGAATGTTGTATAAAGTTCAAGTTATGTTATTTTGATTTAGATGTATCAATTATTATGTGATGAATTATAATATATAATTAATTTTATTTTTAAATTATATTGTAAAAGTAGTATAAGATAAAATTTAAATTATATTAAAAAATTACATTTTCTTTTATTTTGTTGTGTTATTTAGATGATAATTGACCAATGTGTTTATAGTTCAATGATAATATAATTATAATTTATAGTTTATGTATATTTTTTGTTTTTCTATTTTAGTTACACTCTTATATTAATAATTAATAAATAGTTGAATTGTTAAAAAAATTATATTTTGAGCATGATCCATGAAAGTTTTAACTTTAAGTTAGGTTAGGGTTTTGTATTAAAGATTTCATTTAAGTTTTTTTACACCTTAAAAATAATCTTATATTTCTTGTACACCTTTGCATCTCTGGTCTTTTTTTTAAGTACTTTTAATAATTAGAGTGTGACACCATAAATTCACTTGTGTTAGACTCTACACACTTAAAAATACATGGAATGCAAAGTACAAAAGCAAAAAGAAATCTAACATTATTTTTAAGTTTGATACTTTATGAGTAAAAAAACATAAATGAAAAAAAATACATATGTTCATTAAATTAAAATGTATTATTAAATGCAAGTAATTTAATTTTAAAAAATCTTATTCATTTGAAATATGGATCTTCTTCTCATTTGCAACATGTCTCTCAAGGAACACGATCAAATGATCCAGTCTTTTCCTATCAAAATCAAGGATTACTCTAGAAAAAGATATAGGCACCCAATCTTTCCAAGAAATTTGGTTTTTGTTTAATAAAACCCTGTAATCAAGAAATCTAAAAACTAAGGTTTTGCAAAGCTAAGCTTAGTCCTCACCACCAATATAAGAGGAAACAAAATACAAGTAAAATGTAAATGCACCATTAATATCCTCTAGTGAGAGTCACCCCCTAGTTGTAAAGAAGGTGGAATTGAAGCCGCCCCACTTGTAAAGAAGGCTTCACTTAAAGAAGACACCCGACTCTCCATCCAAGTGACATCTGGTAAGGGAATAAAGAATAAAGATTGTATCTATTTAAAAAAACTAAATAAGAAAACATAAATACACTAAAAAATCAAATTATAGTAAAAAAATATAAAAACCAAAAAAAATAACAAATTATAGTAAAAAAATATAAAAACCAAAAAAAAGTAAAAATCCCTTTAATCACCTAGTTTAATGAGGAATGAAATTTTTTATCATGAAGAAATTTAATGATTGAAATCATAATCTTTCATTTAATGTCACTACAAAGAATATGAGAAAATAAAATAGTGGCCATAAAAACTCTATATGTAATTAATTAAAAAATAAATAATTTTGTCCATTTCCATTAGCCATGTGAATTTTCATTCTTAAGTATGTTATGTAATATATAATTAAAAAAAATTATAAATATAACATTATTTCACTTCATGGCCACCAATATTTTATGCAATCTAGGATACAAACACCTCTCAAGAAGAAGAAGGATTCAGAAGAGTAACTCCTTTAGTAAGATCTTCAACTTCTAGGTATCAAATTATCCTATTCTTTTTATGTTATGCATGCAATAATTTTGAACATAAAGATGTAAATTGCAGAGTTAATAGAAGGAACAAAAACAACTTTGAAATTCATACACAAAATGGTTATCCAAGAAAGAAAGAAGATACAACAGATTTGAATCATTGAACACTGAAGTGGAATGCTACAAATGCAACAAGTTTAGACACATGATCAAAAATTATAGAATGGCAGTCCCCCTAGAAAATCACAATAGAATAACAACAGCCACATAAAAGAACATGATTAGTGGGAAAACCCTTGAAGAGATTCGGTGGATTTTCAACATTGAGAACGATTTATCTCCCGAAGAGGAGGCACTTATCAGGTGGGAACATCAGTGGGCTCTTGAACGTAATTAACAGCAAGATTGCCTTAGTCGAGTTCTCTAGACATTAGAAATGAAATGTTGTGATGGAATAGAATTTTTATTGTTTTCTTAGTGAAACCTTCTGGTTATATTAACAACGTAATTTTGTTTTGTTTTGTTAGTGAAACCTTTTGTAGAATTTTGATAGTTTTGTTTTGTTAGTGAAACCTTTTGGTGATACAAATTTGATATTTGATGCTTTTGTAATTGAAATGTTGGTATGGAAAGGAATGTTTATAGAAATTTCAGAGAGAAACATTTGTTTATATTAACTAGGCAGTTTTGTTTTGTTAGTGAAACCTTCTAGTTATAGAATTTTGATAGTTTTGTTTTGTTTGTGAAACCTTTTGGTTATAGAATTTTGATAATTTTGTTTTGTTCGTGAAACCATCTGGTCATAGAATTTTGATAGTCTTGTAATTGAAATGATGGTATGGAATGGAATGTTCATAGATATGCTTCAGGGACTGAAACTTAAGATATTTACATTATGATAAAATTACTTAATTAATTTGAAGTTAACAATACACTAAGAGTATATATTGGAAATTTGAAATAATGTTATGATATTGGGAAATATTAGTAATTTTTGTGATTATCTATCAATAATATGTTCCTCAATTCTTGTGATTATCTATAAATAATATGTTATCAATGTCATTTGATGTAAAAAGTTTAAATTAAGGATGTTGTATGAAGTTCAAGTTATGTTATTTTGATTTGGATGTATCAATTATTATGTAATGAATTATAATATATATAATCAATTTTAATTTTAAATTATATTATAAAAGTAGTATAAGATAAAATTTAAATTATATTAAAAAATTACATTTTTTTACTTTGTTGTGTTATTTGAATGATAATTGACCAATGTGTTCATAGTCCAATGATGATACAATTATAATTTTATAGTTTATGTATGGTTTTTTATTTTTCTATTTTAGTTGCATTCTTATATTAATAATTAATGAATAGTTGAATTGTTAAAAAAATTATATTTAGAGCATGATCCATGAAAGATTTCAAGTTAAGTTAGGTTAGGGTTTTGTATTAAAGATTCCATTTAAATTTTTTTACACCTTAAAAATAATGTTATATTTCTTGTACACCTTTGCATGTCTTGTCTTTTTTTTTTAAGTATTTTTAATAATTAGAGTGTGAGACCATAAATTCACTTGTGTTAGACTCTAACACACTTAAAAAGACACAGAATGAAAAGGAAATCTAACATTATTTTTAATTTTGATACTTTATGAGTAAAAAAACCTAAATGCAAAAAAAAAATATGTTCATTAAATTAAAATGTATTATTAAATGCAAGTAATTTAATTTAAAAAATCTCATTCATTTGAAAGATGGATATTCTCCTCATTTGAAACCTGGCTCCCAAGGAACATGATCAAATTATCCAATCTTTTCCTATCAAAATCAAGGACTACTATAGAAAAATATATGGGTGCCCCATCTTTCCAAGAAATTTGGTTTTTGTTTAATGAAACCTTGTAATCAACAAGTCAAAAAACTAAGGTTTTGCAAAGCTAAGCTTAGTCCTCACCACCAATATAAGAGGAACTAAAATACAAGTAAAATGCAAATGCACCATTAAGATCCTCTAGTGAGAGTCACCCCATGGTCGTAAAGAGGGTGGAGTTGAAGCCGCCCCACTTGTAAAGAAGGCTCCACTTAAATAAGACACCCCACTCTCCATACAAGTGACATTTGGTAGGGGAAGCACGATTGTATCTATTTAAAAAAACTAAATAAGAACACATATAAAAAATCAAATCATAGTTAAAAAATCTAAAAACCAAAGAAAAGTAAAAATCCCCTTAATCACCTAGTTTAATGAGGAATGGAATTTTTTATCATGAAGGAAGTTAATGCTTGAAATCATAGTCTGTCATTTAATGTCACTACAAAGAATATTATGAGAAAATAAAATAGTGGCCATTAAAATTTCCATATATAATTAATTAAAAAATAAATAATTTTGGCCATTTCAGCTTTTCCTATCAAAATCAAGGACTACTATAGAAAAATATATGGGTGCCCCATCTTTCCAAGAAATTTGGTTTTTGTTTAATGAAACCTTGTAATCAACAAGTCAAAAAACTAAGGTTTTGCAAAGCTAAGCTTAGTCCTCACCACCAATATAAGAGGAACTAAAATACAAGTAAAATCTATAGATCATCCATTATCCTCTAGTGAGAGTCACCCTACCAGTCGCAAGAAGGTGGAGTTGAAGCGGCCCCACTTGTAAAGAAGGCTCCACTTAAATAAGACACCCCACTCTCCATCCAAGTGAAATTTGGTAGGTGTTTACCCATTGCATCTATTTTAAAAATTAAATAAGAAATCACATATAAAAAATCAAATCATAGTTAAAAAATCTAAAAACCAAAGAAAAGTAAAAATCCCCTTTAATGAGTCTAAGTCCCCGGTAAATAAACTTGCCCACGAAAGAAGTTGTATAACTTGAGGATGAGAGATGGAGACTCTGGCCGCAGAGCACGAACACCTTCATCATGGTAAGTCGGCTTAGTATCCAAGATACAAACCCCGTGATGAAGATAAATGTATCGGGCTTTGTTAGGGTTTCACTGCACTGTGGGATAGTCCGTCAGAAATACAGGCAATACAACTTCATTTGAAGATTCTGAATAAGGGTTCTAATCCTTGTTGCTCGGAGGAGATGAGATGGGAGAACATGGAAGGACATAGCACGTATGCATTATTTGGTACTCCAGGATGTTCCGAGGAAAGAAATAGATCTAATTTTTCAAGTGGGAGATCTAAGTCTAAGGGTAGATCTAAAACACCTGGAAAGTTTGTGGGCGGTATACGGAGGTGTGGAAAAGAAGGGTACTACAAGAAGCAATGGTGATCCAAAGTTGAGAAAAAGAAGGATCCAAGAATCTTATTCTACATAAGAAAAGACCTCCCCAAGGAAGAAGGAGGTGTGTACTGGCCCTTCAAGCAATAATAACATGCATCATGAGGCATGGTTGATCGACTTCAGCACCATATATATGGCCCCCACATGGAGAAGGTTCTCAATATGAAAAGTATGATAGAGGTAATGCTTTCCTAGGTGAAGACTCGACAACAAGAATCATAGGAAGAGTGGGCTACCGGTTGAGACTCCATAGATGGAAGGATTAGAACACCGTCTGTTATGCCAACTTGTGGTATGGCCGTAAATTTGATTTCTGCAAGAAAAATGGAAAGATGCGTGGGTAAAAACAATTTGAAAAGGGAACTTGCGTGATGGTTCGAGGAGCAATGGTGTTGATGAAGGAGTTCAGTTTGGTGGAACTCTATATAAGCTGCTAGGAAGTACCATTAGTGATGGGTGTAATATTCCATTGTTCCCGATATTGAATTTGAAGAAGAAAAGAACTCCTACAGTACTGAGAAAAGGTTATGTTATGGCATCAAAGACTGGGCATATAAGAGAGAAGGGTCTTCAATTACTACACTGGGTGAAAGGTACATGGTTGAAGGTATGTCTAACTCGCTTCCTCGATTTTGATTTCGAACATTCTATATGGGAAGCGTAATCAGGTAAGATTCCTCCTCGGTGCAACGAGGCGAAGTTGAATTTGTTGAACTAGTTCATAGTTATGTTTTTGGACCTGTGTTGGTTGCATCATCGGGAAAATCTATGTACTATGTCTCATTTATAGATGACTTCGAGGAAAACTTGATATATTTCCTCGTGAAGAAATATGAACTCTTTGGATGACGGAAGAGTTTAAGGCCTTGTTGAGAATCAAACAGAGAAACAAATTCATAAAAGTTGAGGATAGATAATGTAATGAGAGTTCTCAAGGAATGAATTTGAATAATTCTATAAGAAGCGCGGTATAGCAAGGCATATGACTACTCCATATACACCCCAGAAGAATGGAGCCGCGCAGTTGATGAACAGTACGACAAAAGCAAGGTGCATGCCTCGGTGCCTGGATAGGAAAGAATTATGGGCAATCGCATGTTATCTCATCAACATCACCCTCATCAACATTGGGTGACAAGACCAAAAAGAGGTATGGACCGTAAGGAACCTTCTCACACATCTTAAGGTATCGGTCACATGCATATGTTCATGATCCAAAGGAAAATAGGAGGTGCTGATAAGAAGGATGAAAAATGTAGCTTTATTGATATAAAGATGGTCTCAAAAGGTTATGTTTTGGAACCCAGAAAATAAGAAGGTAGTCCATAGCCGAGATGTGGTATTTAGGAGAAATGAATGATGTTACAACAGTACAGTCCTACCAAGTAAGGAAGAACCAGAAGATAGAGTTTGATTTAAAGGATGATACACTATACGTAAGAACATGAATCAAGAAGAAGATCCTATTCCAGTATTGAGGAGATCGGACGAGAAAGAAGCAAGCAAATGTAAAGGTATAGTCCATCTCGATTTTGTTCAAATTTTTTGTCTATTACCGATGATGACCCTAGAACCGTCAGGGAGGCAGAGGATTCAAGAGGATGGAAATCTCTCGAAATGGGCCATGGAAGAAGAAATGGCATCTTTGGATAAGAATGAGGCTTGGGATCTAGTGGAGTTTCCAATCGAAATAAATCCTAATAAAGCAAATGGGTATTTAAAAAGAAGTTGAATGCAAGGAAAAAGGAGAAATACAAAGCCCGGGACAGTAGCAAAGGGTTATTCCCGTGTTGAGGGAATCGATTTTGGTGAAATTTTTATCCCGCTAAGGTTAACTCTATAAGATTTATGTTATCCTGTCATTACGGGTGATTTGACTCCTTTGGAAATAGAAATGTAGATGTATGTGAAGACAAAGATTCTCAGATGGGGACTTGGAAGAAGAAATCTTATGAAGCAACCGTAAGGTTATACAGGAAGGAAGAAGGACCCGGTATGCAAGATGAAAAGTCCCTATATGGTTTAAACAATCACCATGATGTGGTATCAAAATTTGATACTTATATGCTCTGACTTGGATTCACACAAGAAGCAAAGAGGATCATTGTGTGTATTCTAAATAATTGGTGATCATTTGATTTCTGATTTTATCTGTAGTGGGATGACATGTTGCTGATAGAAACAACAAGGAGATTATCCGTGATGTGAAAACTCAGTTGTCCAATAAATTTGACATGAAGGGATCTTGAAAGTTTCCAAATTTCATTTTGGTATTGGAAATTAAAAGAGATCGAAAAGAGGGAACACTCGTTAAATCAGAGAAAATATGTCGAGACAATATTGTAGAGGTTTAATACGCATGAATGTAAACTAGTCAAGGTTCATATTCTTGTATGTGTAAAGTTATCTACATATCATCGTCCCAAGACACATGAAGAAGAGGAGGACATAAGCAGTTCATGTTCCATATGAATGCAGCTTGGTAGTTTGATTGTATGAAATGGTCTATACTGACCGTACATTGCACATGCAAGTGGGAGTCTCTTGAGTAGGTATATGTCAAACCAGGGAAAGAGCATTGGAAAAAAGTAAAAAAGGGTTTTCGTGCATTTGTGTGGAACTATTAGTTATGTATTTTGCTACCAAGGAAGACCGGATTGGATAGAGTGGTTTATATACATGGCTTTGTGGATGGAGAGACTAGGGTCGAGATTGATCAGAGGAGACTACAAGAAGTGCATGTGTTTAACCCGCTTGGAGGAGCACAAGTTGGATGAGCAAAGACAAGTTGTAGTGGCACTTTCAACTACGTAATTTGAATACATGGCACCACTCATGGCAAGCAAGATGGTTACAAAGATTGTGTCTAAGTATCATTATAATAAGGTATAGATAGAGTGTGATACCGTGAGTGCAATTTTCTTTTACGAAGAACCCCTTATCATTCAAAGACAAAGCATTGATGTTCAATATCACTTTGTGAGAGCATTATGATGAAAATAAAGTATCATTGATGAAAGTGGACACATTGAAGAATTTTAAAACGATTCATTAACAAAATATGTGAGCACCCATGTTCTCTTGGTGTAGATGATCCATGGGCATTATTGCCCTCGATTGTTGACTATAAAATCAGAATCCTCTCCTGTGCAAAAGAAAACAACAAGGAGAATGTTGGCATGAGTTATATCTTTCGACGAAAGTAGTAGTGTTTGAGCTGCTTCATGGTTCCGTGCATTGTTGAGGGGGTTTAAAAATTTCCAGGGGTACAAAGCGCATTTCTCCTCATGCTGGGGTTCAGCGCACTCAAAAAAAATTGCACTCAGATAACACATTCGAGACCACATTTTATTTAGGTGGTTTTTCTAAGACATGGTTTTTTGGTCGATGGTTTTATATATCTATATGAATTAGGGTTGTTGACTAATACAATCCATTGGGTTAGGGTTTTGATGTCACTAAATTCTATATGTATGTCAAAGAAACAATGTAACACAATGTATGAATATAATATATGTTGGTTGTCCCTACTAGTTTCCAGTGTGAAAAATCTCGTGGTAATGTTTGTATTTACATTATATATTTTATGTTCTTTTCCGAATATCAGTTTGCAGCAGATAGCTGTACTAAGGTTAGGAATTTACATGAAGACCTAATTCAGGGCTTTGGCAATTACTATATCATTTTAATAATAAAATTGCCATTAATATATCATTTTAATAATACAATATGCATTAATATATCTTATTAATTTTGATAAAGTAATTTTCTTTACAAAATCCATCACCAATCTATGATAATGCATGTTGATAAGGTAATTTGCATCATAAATCCAAATCTAGTAGGACTTGTTTTGTCATCTAATTTGTGTATAAATTGTTGTTATTAGTTTTGTACTTTTGGTCTACAGTAAGCATTGTATAAGGGGTATAAAAATTACATCCTATAAATTTTACTTTCGAAGCATGGTATAAGGGTATTCATGTCACCTCCTTATTTGAAAAAAATTGTCCTTAAATCGAGCATGAATTATGTTGGAAGTTAGGATTCACCTTAATATTGGGAACTTAAAATGATCCAATTATCAAATTTGAACTAACACTATTGGTTTTGGTCCATTTAGAAACTACCCAAATCATCAAATTTTCTATTAAATCCAACAAAAGCATATAAAAACTTTGGACCCAAAAACCTGCAAAAAAAAATTATTGTGGCAGATAATTAAATTATTGTGAGTACATCACAAAATGTTGTTACCATAATTTAAGTTTGTCTTCTTGAAAAGGTGCAATTTTCAACAAAAGGTCGTGTTGACGGGCAAATTTGACATGTCATCAACTAGAAGAATAAATCCGCATCGGGTTGTCTAATTAACCCATGTTGTTTGGTGTAATCTATTATGACGGGTTTTATGGTTCCGTTACTCCAACCAAAGTCCTAAAAAGAAAAGAAATAAACAACTTAATGCTAAAAACTATAATAATATATATACTCTTTTAACCCAATTATTTACAAATGTATTAAAATGAAAGGTAAATATGAACATGTCATTTATGAACAAAATAATTACAGGTTGAAAGTTTTAGTGAAAGCCTTGCAAATCAATGTTTTGTAATCATTCTCAAAAAGTAGAAGAAAGCACATATTTTTTTTATTTTTGTTTTGTAATCACATATATAAGAATCATAAATAAAACATGATTTGAAACAAAGATAGAGTGATGGTCAAATTCTTTCAAATAACTTTCTTGTTTCACTAATAAATAAAATGACAAAAATTAGAAGCAAATAAACCTAACATGTTACTAATTTCTTAATGTGTATATGCCTTTGCATCTATCCAAAATAAATTGTCTCTCTTGAAAGAAATTGCTAAAGAAGATCAGACTATCAATCTCCCTCAATAAATTCAAGGTGTCTATTGACAACTAGGATATAAGAACAAAATAGTAGACGTGTGATCTTATAATTATGAATGATTACAAAAAAATAAATCTTATGCGAAGCATCCATTTTATCTATCAATTCAAACATAAGGCATAAATCAATGATATTAAAATTAATATGACAATCGAAATGTATAAAATATGAAGAAAAGCGATAGATTAAAATTTAAAGCATTCAATGAAATGGAATATCATATGCTAAAGAGGCAAAATATGCGTAACATATCAATATTTCAATGTTGAAAACATGATGGAACAATTTTCACATTGGTCTAAAGCCAAATGCGGATGAGTTGTCCATATAGTTATGAAAGTTGCATCCCTATAGCATCCCTATAATAGTATTTAAAGTGACTTGAGATCACATTCTCCCATCTCACACTCCATATATAGGATCTCATAGCCAAAAAAAATATTACAAAAATAATGGGTTAGGATCCACTTATAACAGAGTTGGTTTTAATCAAAGATAGATCAAATCATTCGTATGCACATATCGAATATGTTTCCTCCAGATTAATCCTTGGTTTATGAGCTGGAAAATTTAGGCGAAATCTCGAAAATTTCACTTCAAGGAACAACGCTAAACCGTTCACCATTTATGGAATCTGCTTGAGATTAAGTTAAATCAACCCATTCTATAAAATGGGTTTTTGGCGGTTTCTTAAACTTCTTCACCATTTTCTAATGTTCAAATATTACCTCTCCACCATATGACAAAAACTTGAAACATCAGCCTTGAAGATTCACTTGTAGATCCTAGAATATGTCATTTCTAGAGAAGCCCTTCTAGGTTTAGGTAAATATACCTTTTTCCCAAGTGGTTTTTCAACGTTTTCCCAAAATTCCTCTTCGTTTTATTGTAAATGGTTTTCAAAACCACCCCTCGTGGAATGACAGAACTCTCAAACCTGCTATTTTTTGTTCCTTCTTTGATGCAAGAATAGACAAACAGTTCATGATCTTGTTACATATCTAATTTGACATAAAAAAAAAAAAAACACATGCCTTAATTTCCATTCTCAGAGGGCACAAGAATATCCTTGAGCTTATCACCTAGTCAAACAAAGACACCTTATTCCTCAAAAATAATCAATGAAAATAAAATTAATTAACCACTGACTATTAAGAGGATATCTATAGAATCGTAGTCAATATTTGCATCACCATTCAGATATCTATTGATCACAAAGCCCAACCCATCAATCATTTAACCATTTTAAGAATGGTTGCGAGTGTCATTGGTATATAAAGCATGCATGTTTCAATATGATCCCAATCTTAAATGAGAGTGACATGTGCAATGGTAACCATATTGGCTCAAAATGCATTGTTCATAGTTCGAAAGTTTTAACCCCACATATAACATGTGTTTTTGCCATAAGAATACTATGTTGAGTTCCAACCAATTCAACCATATGATCATTCAAGTATCAGAATAAAGGTTAAGATAAGGTGCTTCTATACTTTGTCTTACAAGATTAAGTGAGATCATTACAACCTTATGGAGGCGTTAGCATCATCCAACCCTCATGTCATTTGATAATTATTGATGACCCAGCTTTGTTATATAAAATGGGTTATGTAGAATGTCATTAATAATAAAATTTGAAACATTCTATGTTATAATAACTAGATCATTTTGATATCTTTCAAAGCTTGTCATAAAAGGTCATATAAATCGTTTCAAACTAGTCTCGGAACAAAAAGAGTTTCAAATAACCAAATTATGTAGCCTGTCTTTAATCAATCATGCAACCTTCTAGAAACACAAAACATGAGCTATAAACAATTCAAACACAACTCATCTAAGCCATTCTTAAAGTTCACAAGAAACAATGATATACAACAGACAAATTCAATAAGAGATAATGACAAATTCCCAAATCATAAAGTTAATCTATTGGCGTCAAAACTCTGTAAAAAACGAAATGAAATGGCTTTCAAATTTCATGCTGAAAGTCATGAAATTCAAACCAGACAAAAGGAAAAGGAAAGAATACAACATCAAGACCACTCTCAAAATTAATGTAAACCATACAAACAACAATCTATAAATGATAACAATAAAGAAGATCATATATACATGCTAAACAATGAATTTAAAAATCTCATATTGTAAATTAAGCATTCATAAAAAATACCAAAAACATGAGATGGTTGTTCGCCTGCCAACAGGTCGTTAAACAAATTATCCGTTATAGTGAAATTTACTCTATATAAAGAGAGATGGCAATTATTAGAAGATCCCACAAACTGTAAACCCTCATCTAAGTCGAAGGCATCCGCATATCTATCTTAGATCCAGAAACATAGTCATATTAGCCATGTCTGCAGCGGTGGAGTCCAACGATAACATCGTCACATCACAGAGCTCCGAAGGCGAAATTTTCGAGGTGGAGAAGGCTGTGGCATTCATCTCCAAATTCCTCAAGATTACAATTGAAGGTGCGGGAGGGAAGACTAAGACAACCATTCTTGTGCGAAACGTTTCAAAATGGTTATCCCTTACAGTGAATACCATCATTCCCACGATGCAGCATCAGCGGATACCGAATTTTTGAAACCTCTTAAAGAGATTCGCCGGATTTTGTTCTCAGAAACTTTGGTGATAAAATTTGATATTTGATGCTTTTGTAATTGAAATGCCGGTATGGAAAGTAATGTTTATAGAGATTTCAGGGAGAAACCTTCTGTTTATATTAACTATGCAGTTTTGTTTTGTTAGAGAAACCTTCTAGTTATAGAATTTTGATAGTTTTGTTTTGTTCATGAAACCATCTGGTCATAGAATTTTGATAGTTTTGTTTTGTTCATGAAACCATCTGGTCATAGAAATTTGATAGTCTTGTAATTGAAATGATTATGATGGTATGGAATGGAATGTTCATAGAGATGTTTCATGGAGTGAAACTTAAGATATTTACATTCTGATAAAATTACTTAATTAATTTGAAGTTAATACAGCAAGAGTATATATTGGTAATTTCAAATAATATTATGATGTTGGTAAATATTAGCAATTTTTGTGATTATCTATCAATAATATGTTCCTCAATTCTTGTGATTTTCTATCAATAATATGTTCTCAATGTCCTCCTTTGATGTAAAAATTTTAAATTAAGAATGTTGTATAAAGTTCAAGTTATGTTATTTTGATTTGGATGTATCAATTATTATGTGATGAATTATAATATATAATTAATTTTATTTTAAATTATATTTTTTTTTTTTTTTTTTTTTTTTTTAAAAAAATTATATTAAAAATTACATTTTCTTTTATTTTGTTGTGTTATTTAGATGATAATTGACCAATGTGTTTTATAGTTCAACATAATATAATTATAATTTATAGTTTATGCATATTTTTTGTTTTTCTATTTTAGTTACACTCCTTTATATTAATAATTAATAAATAGTTGAATTGTTAAAAAAATTATATTTTGAGCATGATCCATGAAAGTTTTAACTTTAAGTTAGGTTAGGGTTTTATTAAAGATTTCATTTAAGCTGCATAATCTTTAAAAATACACCCATTCTTGTACACCTTTGCATCTCTGGTCTTTTTTTTAAGTACTTTTAATAATTAGAGTGTGACACCATAAATTCACTTGTGTTAGACTCTACACACTTAAAAATACATGGAATGCAAAGTACAAAAGCAAAAAGAAATTTAACATTATTTTTAAGTTTCACACTTTATGAGTAAAAACATAAGTCGAAAAAAAATATTTTCATTAAATTAAAATGTATTATTAAATGCAAGTAATTTAATTTTAAAAAATCTTATTCATTTGAAATATGGATCTTCTTCTCATTTGCAACATGTCTCTCAAGGAACACGATCAAATGATCCAGTCTTTTCCTATCAAAATCAAGGATTACTCTAGAAAAAGATATAGGCACCCAATCTTTCCAAGAAATTTGGTTTTGGTTTAATAAAACCCTCAGAATCAAGAAATCTAAAAAATCCATATTTTGTAAAGCTGTTTAGTCTCACCAAGCACCAATATAAGAGGAAACAAAATACAAGTAAAATGTAAATGCACCATTAATATCCTCTAGTGAGAGTCACCCCCTAGTTGTAAAGAAGGTGGAGTTGAAGCGGCCCCACTTGTAAAGAAGGCTCCACTTAAAGAAGACACCCCACTCTCCATCCAAGTGACCTCTGGTAAGGGAATAAAGAATGTATCTATTTAAAAAACATAAATACAGTAAAAAAAAATAACCAACAAAAAAAATATAAAAATCAAAGAAAAGTAAAAATCCCCTTAGTCACCTAGTTTAATGAGGAATGAAATTTTTTATCATGAAGGAATTTAATGCTTGAAATCATAGTCTTTATTTAATGACTACAAATAATATTATGAGAAAATAAAATAGTGGCCATTAAAAATTCCATATGTAATTAATTAAAAAATAAATAATTTTGTCCATTTCCATTAGCCATGTGAATTTGCATCCTTAAGTATGTTATGTAATATATAATTAAAAAATATATATAAATATAACAGTATTTCACTTCATAGCCACCAATATTTTATGCAATCTAGGATACAAACACTTCTAAGAAGAAGAAGGATTCAAAAAGAGTAAGATTCAACTTCTAGGTATCAAACTATTTTATTTTTTTATGTTATGTATGCAATAATTTGAACATAAAAATGTAAATTGCACAGTTAATAGAAGGAACAAAAACAACTTTCTTTAAAATTCATACACAAAATGGTTATCCAAGAAAGAAAGAAAGAAAGATACAACACATTTGAATCATTGAACACTGGAAGTGGAATGCTACAAGTGCAACAAGTTTGGACACATGATCAAAAAATTGCAGAATGACAGCCTCTCCTAAAGAATCACATAATAACAACAACAGCCACATAAAAGAACATGATTACTGGGAAAACCCTTGAAGAGATTCGGCGGATTTTCAACATTGAGAACGATTTATCTCCCGAAGAGGAGGCACTTATCAGGCGGGAACATCAGTGGGCTCTTGAACATAATTAACAGCAAGATTGCCTTAGTCGAGTTCTCTATACATTAGAAATGAAATGTTGTGATGGAATAGAATTTTTATAGTTTTCTTAGTGAACCTTCACATTAACAACGCAGTTTAGTTTAGTTTTGTTTGTTTTGTTTTGTTTGTTTTGTTTTGTTAGTAAAACCTTTGTAGAATTTTGATAGTTTTGTTTTGTTAGTGAAACCTTTTGGTGATACAAATTTGATATTTGATGCTTTTGTAATTGAAATGCTGGTATGGAAAGGAATGTTTATAGAAATTTCAGACAGAAACATTTGTTTATATTAACTAGGCAGTTTTGTTTTGTTAGTGAAACCTTCTAGTTATAGAATTTTGATAGTTTTGTTTTGTTTGTGAAACCTTCTGGTTATAGAATTTTGTTTTTTTGGTTCGTGAAACCATTTGGTCATAGAAATTTGATAGTCTTGTAATTGAAATGATGGTATGGAATGGAATGTTCATAGATATGTTTCAGGACTGAAACTTAAGATATTTACATTCTGATAAAATTACTTAATTTGAATTTAACAATGCAGCAAGAGTATATATTGGAAATTTGAAATAATGTTATGATATTGGGAAATATTAGCAATTTTTGTGATTATCTATCAATAATATGTTCTTCAATTCTTGTGATTATCTATAAATAATATGTTATCAATGTCATTTGATGTAAAAAAATTAAATTAAGGATGTTGTATGAAGTTCAAGTTATGTTATTTTGATTTAGATGTATCAATTATTATGTGATGAATTATAATATACATATAATCAATTTTAATTTTAAATTATATTATAAAAGTAGTATAAGATAAAATTTAAAATTATATTAAAAAATTGCATTTTCTACTTTGGTGTGTTATTTGGATGATAATTGACCAATGTGTTCATAGTCCAATGATGATACAATTATAATTTTATAGTTTATGTATGGTTTTTTATTTTTATTTTAAAAAAAAAAAAAAAAAAAAAAAAAAAAAAAAAAAATTGTTAAAAAATTATACTTAGGAGATGATCCATGAAATCTTCTTCTGCTAATTTAGGTTAGGGTTTTGTATTAAAGATTCCATTTAAATTATTTTACATTCTAAAAAAATTATATTTCTTGTACACCTTTGCATGTCTTGTCTTTTTTTTAAGTCCTTTTAAGAACTAGAGTGTGAGACCATAAATTCACTTGTGTTAGACTCTAACACACTTAAAAAGACAAGGAATGCAAAGTACAATGCAAAGTACAGAAGTAAAAGGAAATCTAACATTATTTTTAAGTTTGATAACTTATGAGTAAAACATAAATGAAAAAAAATATATATATGTTCATTAAATTAAAATGTATTAATAAATGCAAGTAATTTAATTCTAAAAATCTCATTCATTTGAGAGATGGATCTTCCTCATTTTATAAACGTATTCTGGAAGGAACATGATCAAATTATCCAAGCTTTTCCTATCAAAATCAAGGACTACTCTAGAAAAATATATGGGTGCCCCAGCTTTCCAAGAAATTTGGTTTTTGTTTAATGAAACCTTGTAATCAACAAGTCAAAAAACTAAGGTTTTGCAAAGCTAAGCTTAGTCCTCACCACCAATATAAGAGGAACTAAAATACAAGTAAAATGCAAATGCACCATTAATATCCTCTAGTGAGAGTCACCCCATAGTCATAAAGAAGGTGGAGTTGAAGCCACCCCACTTGTAAAGAAGGCTCCACTTAAATAAGACACCCCACTCTCCATCCAAGTGACATTTGGTAGGGGGTGTTACCCATTGTATCTATTTTAAAACTAAAATAAGAACACATATAAAAAATCAAACTTCACAGTAAAAATCTTAAAACCAAAGAAAAGCAAAAATCCCTAATCACCCAGTTTAATGAGGAATGAGTTTTTTATCATGAAGGAAGTTAATGCTTGAAATCATAGTCTGTCATTTAATGTCACTACAAAGAATATTATGAGAAAATAAAATAGTGGCCATTAAAATTTCCATATATAATTAATTAAAAAATAAATAATTTTGGCCATTTCCATCAGCCATGTGAATGTTCATCCTTAAGTATGTTATGTAATATATAATTAAAAAAATATATAAATATAACATTATTTCACTTCATGGCCACCAATATTTTATGCAATCTAGGATACAAACAGATCTCAAGAAGAAGAAGGATTCAGAAGAGTAACTCCTTTCATAAGATCTTCAACTCCTAAGTATCAAACTATATTTTTTTTTATGTTATGCATGCAATAATTTTGGACATAAAGATGTAAATTGCAGAGCTAATAGAAGGAATACAAACAACTTTGAAATTCATACACAAAATGGTTATCCAAGAAGGACTAGTAAAACAGAGAGAAGAAGATACAACAGGTTTGAATCATTGAGCACTGAAGTGGAATGCTACAAGTGCAACAAGTTTGGACACATGACCAAAGATTGTAGAATGGAAGTCCCTCCTAGAGAATCACAATAGAATAACAGCAGTCACATAAAGGAACCTCATAAGAGAACATGGATACAAAAGCAGAAGGAAACTTGGTTGCAACAGTTGTAAGAACTTCAAGCAACATGTATGTATTAAGTGAAATTGGAAATGAAAAGTGTTGTCTAGCGAAGAAAGATGAAGTTGGGCTATGGTACAAAAGAATGGGTCACATAAACTTCGATAACCTTGCCAAAGTCATCAAAAAGGATGCAGTGAGAGAAATTCCCCAGAACACAAAGACAACCAACACTTTATGCAAGCATTGTCAACGAGGAAAGAAAATAAAGACAAGGTTCAAATCAAAGGAATACTCAACGATAATACCACTCGAAATTGTGCATATTCATGTAGTTGGACCAACTAGAACAAAGGATTTAAAAGGTGAGAAATATTTTATGTTATTGGTTGATTATTATACAAGAATAATTGTAGTTTGTTTTCTCAAAGCCTTGATGATGAACTCCCCAATGTGCAACTCTTCTGTGTCGAAGTGGTGCCTAATCAATTAGTTGAAATCGTGGAATTTCCCATAACTATTCAAGATCACATAGGGTATACTCCAGCTCGGCATCATCAACTGGTGACATGTAGTGTAGATTATCGGTTGATTTCTGAACAATTGTATAATTTGGGCACAGATGACATCCTACACCTGTGTGCATTAGAACACGAGTGCGACCCAATTTTGTATGAATCACATGAAGGTATTATTGGAGGACATAATGTAGGTAAGGATATTATGCACAAATTTTTGCGTGGGGGGGTCTGTTGGCCCTCGCTCTTTGTAGATGCTACGACCTATAGTAAATTTTGTGACTTATGTCAAAGAATTGGAAAGCCCTGTCGGAGAGACTAACTGTCTTTATTTCTTGTGATTGCATTAGAGCCGTTCGACAAATGGGAAATAGATTTTGTGGGTCCCATCAATCCCCCCCACATGTCACACAGGTGCACACTACATTATTACCACAACTGAATATCTCACTAGATGGGTTGAAGCTACACCAGTCAAAGATTGTACAGCAAAAATGATAGCACACTTCATTTTTGAGAATGTGATCACCCGATTTAGTTGTCCATGAGTGCTAATGAGCGACCAGGGCTCCCATTTTTTTAACTATACCATTCAACAACTCACTCAAGAGCTCATGATCTATCACCAGAAAATCACTCCTTATCACCCTCAATCCAATGGTACGGTTGAAGATTTTAATAAAATTTTAGAAAATACTTTAACCAAAGTTTGTAATGTGCAACTTTATGAATAGGATTAGTGGATACTTGAAATATTATGGGCTTATTGAAAAATGTGAAAAATGTTGACAAAGAACATGCCATTTAGATGGGTCTATGGAAAAGAAGTGGTCATTTCGCTAGAATTTGTTGTTTCTAGCCTCTGGGTCACCCTAGCCATCCAAATGAAAAATGATTAGTCCCTTCAACACAAGTTAGATGAGATCATGTGTAACTAGAGGAGGACTAAATGATGGTAAAATTCAACCATGTGGCTGAAAAGGAAAGATAGAAGTCCTAGAAAAATTGCAACATCTGCAATAAAATCCTCCAGCCTGGATCTTTAGTTTTGTTATATCACAACAAATATTTACAACATCCTGGAAAGATACGCATGCATTGGTTGGGTCATTTTCAACTAGTCTACATCATGTTGAGGGGGATAAATTCCATATTCTCAATACTATGTATTAAACACAAGGAAGAGGCCCAATTAGACTCTTCCATGTTTGGTATGGAATAATTCTTCTAGTTAATGGTCCAACAATCGTTCGATGGGCTTTAAAAGTTATATGATTTCATTTTTTTTTATTTTGTGTTTTAAGTCTATCCACTGCAAAAAAGAAGTAAACTAAGGATTTTGGAGAAATCTGTATTAAGGCTAACCTATGGAAACAATCAATGAAAACTATCTAAGACTTTAGACTTCAAAAGAAATAATTCCACTAAGAATATATTACTGATTAGATAGCATCTATGAAACAATAACTAATTAACCGCAGAAAGAGAAAAAATTTAACTACAAGACATTTAGAAATAATTCCACAATATCCTAGATAATGAAAAATAATATTAATTAATAAAGAAAATAATAATTTACTAAAATTATCTAGCAATTTATTCAACCAAATAAGATAGCTTAAAAGTATTGAAATTCTTACTAGATGCCTGAAACATTTAATTAGTTGTAGAATAATTTGCGATGATGAATAAACACATAGAAATTCAAAAAACCAAAATCTATTGACTCTGAAGATATTTTGAATTCAGCCTTGAAAGAATTATTTGGTTACAATACGCTTGAAATCCCTTCAGAGATCAAAAATCTCTTGAAATAGTTCTAGAGATCAAAGACCCTTTACTAAGAGATTGATCTCTTTGTTTATAAGATAAAAAACTAATTTTTATTTTGGAATAAAAACAAAATTGACTTTATTAAAAGTCATGCAATCTCCTCATGTAATTTTCATCTTCGGTGAACAAAAGTCTTGATAAATCATCCATGTGAAAATCCATGTATTTATCAACATCTCCAATTAACTATCGACTCTAATTCCTGCATGCTCAACCTCATCAATCTTTCCTTGATTCAATAATTCATCCTATTATTCTTTCTTTATCAATATCATGCATGTATATTTAATTTTAATTTTGATTCTTTTAGGCATAGTGAACTCCAGCTGAGTTGTTCTTCAATCTTTAGTAATTATCCACTTCAATTTGCAGCATGCAACATTGACAATCTTATCACCATGCTAAATGATTCCTCTTGCATGAAACTAGATCATAAAAATGTATATTATGAATAAAAATATTTTTTTGTAACAAAATTATCAAATAAAACAATTAATTGATCTCAAAAATGCAATATTCAAGTCACTTCCCCGAGCTTGATTTCCTTTATTTCGTAAACCTGAAACAAATTATGCCAAATCAATAACAATTTATAAAACAAAAGTTGTATCTCTTGATGATACATTTCCAATGATATAATGAATTCTCAAAATCACGATTGGAATCAAAAGTTATCACAAAAATATCGTTAGAATTTTACATAACCTAGCTTTATTTTTAAAACCATAAACAAAAAATGCAGAATCGCAAAAACCATATAACTACAAATTTATATAGATCAACGATACCTTTCGAAAAATATAAATCATGCATCAAATAGAGTTTAGGATCAAATCGTACCACAAAAATATGAAATTGGGTTTTCTCTCATTGACGACTTTTAGAACGTTTTTTTTTCCTCAGGAAAAACATGGCATTTCTTAGCACAAATCATGTGGGAGGATCAACAGTTGGGATCTATTCTTACCCATGATCGGGTGGATAAGATTCATTCTATGAAAACAATTTCATCGATATTGGCAAATAGGAGAATGAATTTCTGCAATAATTGTAAGTCTTAGCAATCTTGTCGATGCCTGAAGAGTTCATCAGCATTGGCTGATATTTGTGTCTTCCAACCAAAATATGCAATTGAAAAATCCAAATTTCGATGATCGATGGAAACACTCGTACCATGATGACATGGAAACTAATGGGGATTGTACAATCATGTGGTAGTGTGACTTTACATGTGGACATGGAAAAATGATGATGGATGGTGACATGGAAAAAATAATAAAATCAAGTGACGTATCGACACTTGATTGGTAAATGATCTATCAACATGTCACGTGGCGTGGACATCCTAAAACCATGAGAAATGGACCTGGTGCAAGTTAAATATTTGGATGGTCCAAATCCATTCACTCCCGTGATTGGATGGCTAGGATTTTCTCTTCAAGTGAAGGTTCATTGGCATCAGCCTTTTGTTGTAGTCTATGGCATGTTGAAGTTCTTATGGGTCGATGTCGACGAGTCTATCAGTGATCGACAAAAAATGTTTGAGTAGGAAAACTCAACTTTTGTTGATCTTGCAGACATCCAATGAGTTCATTGAAATCAACGAAGATGAGTGCCTACTCATTAAACATTCCACCAAAACCCACGACCATCGATGATAATAAGATAAGTCTGTACAACGATGACATGGAAGATATCGTGATGGTTGACGTATCAGGTGATGTGGCATATGACATGGTGTCTGACATGTTAGAAATATAGTATGAATGATGACATGGCAAGTGGCATGGCATGTTGGTGTGGCCAGTATAGAAGGTGATGTGTCCAACCTAGTCATCGAAACAAAATCTACTCGTGTGGTAAACATCAATGGTCAATATTTTCCCTTATCCATGATCGAATGGATAGGATTCATCCTTTGGAAAAATGGGGTCATCACTCATCAGAAAAATATATTAATTGTTGCATCAAACCTATAATATTTCCACCGATGCCAATGGTTCATCAGTAATCAGCAGAATATGTTAACTCTTTAGAACTCCAATGCATTCTGCCAATGCCCAATGGTCTGATTGAAAATCAATGGAATTTGTTATATTTTTTGAACTTGCTTGATTTTTTCCAAAACCTAACATTGAAACTTCTCTTAGACTCTCATCGTCATTGGGATTTTGTAAATCACTTTTATTGGTATATCGGCCTGATCCCGCAGTGAGTTCATTAGCACTTTTTGGAGATTGTTGTGAATTTTCTCTTTTTTCAATTCTTTCTTTTGTCTTCCTTCCCTGATGCAAACCATGAGATTTTTAAATGAAAAGAAAACAAAGGGGAAAATTCCTAAACTAATCAAAGGAAAAATATGCAACCTACATAAAGCCAAAAGAAGAAGGCACAAATGATAAAAAGGAAAAGTGGTACCCAAAATTTGAAAAATTCTAAAAGTGTGTTAAGGAATCAACAAATGGTGATTCACTGGATGAAATTAGAATCTCTACTTATACCGTTGATCACTACCAAAAAATTTCAAGTAACATAGACTTAAAACAATTAGAGAAAACAAAAACCACCTATAGATCCATCTATATGTAATTTAGAAATCATTATTTACCTTATCATGGGGTTTTGATTTTTAATCAATTACAAAGATAAGTCATTTTGATAACTAACCTACACTTTGAATAATAAACCAAATTATATTGTACTTCTAATATTAGGGTATTATTTTTTATAATATCTAAGTAACCTTGTCACCCTTCTAGTGTCGCTCTTCTTCCAGCGAGCATCCATAGCCCTTGCGGAGTCACCCTGATATCACAGAACTTACTTTACTACCAGCGAGCGTCCATAGCCCTGATGGAGTCACCCCAATATCACAGAACTTGCTCCGCTACCAACGAGCATCCATAGCCCCGACAGATATATCTGCATTCCCTCCTTGAAATAATTGACTCCCTTTTGATTTATTTGTATATATCATCACTTCTTTCTTTTATTATTATAATGCAAAGAATATGTACCCATTACAAGATATTTCTTTTGATGAGTAGTTCTTCTAGAATATGTATCTGAGTCTAGGAGGATGACGTTTGTTATTGAAGGGATGAAACTGGACCCTAGGCTTAAATCTTACCCATTATAAAAGAAGCAAGTCATTCATCAATTTCTTATTCATCATTTAGATCATGATTTCTAGAGTATATGACTTTTTTAATCTTTTCATATTTGATAAGAGCCATTACCACCATTGATAAAGCATTGTATTTTTTCAAACTAACATATAAAAGAAACTATAAGTACTTTCTAACTCCTACTCATGCTCTTTGTCAACTTACTTTACTTTTTATATTTAAAACAAATAAGGTTTTTAGCAGAGAACTAGAATGTCTTGTTCTGCAAACTAGAGGATGAAAACTCAACATCCCCCAAAAATTATTTATGGAAAAATAGACAAAAATCAAACATGCAAAGCATGTAATAAAAAATAAAACATGCAAAGTAAGAATCATGAAAATAAACTATGAAAATCAAAACTGAAACCATGCTTCAATCAAAAATAAATAAAAAATAAGACCAACTAGACTTAAGCAAAACTAAACTAAACTTGAAATCAGAATATAGCTAAAGTCAATTCTAAGGTGAATAATTGAAACAAAGAAAAAAGAAAAAAAAATTATGTAAAAACAATTTAAAATCATAACTAAATTATAATTTGATGGCATTTATTCAAGAAACTAAAATTTAACCATTTTATCAAGAAAATAAGAAAAATAAAATAGAAAATAATGATGGAAGATCAGTTGTCATTGATGTCAAATGCAGAAAATAGAGAACAAGTCATAAAGCTCAAGAGAGATAGCACATGCAAAGGATCCATGAGAAAAATGAAGAGTTCTTGGAAGAAGCGCAATTAGA
Source organism: Picea sitchensis (assembly GCA_010110895.2). Classification (NCBI taxonomy): domain Eukaryota; kingdom Viridiplantae; phylum Streptophyta; class Pinopsida; order Pinales; family Pinaceae; genus Picea; species Picea sitchensis. The sequence continues at coordinate 28,830 of SNQJ01S0057072.1, forward strand.
TCAAAATCCTTGCAAAAGTGCACAAGGAAAACTTGTTGATTTAACAGAGAATTTTTGTTACAGTCGGGAGAAACCCTGATCATTGATCATTAATCACTAGTAAGGATCAACAATCCTTCATCGTCGACAAAAACCATGGTGTCAAGCCATAGGAACCCTTGATCTATAGGCATATCAATTCCATACCGTAAGATCGAGGTGGAGCCATAGGGATAAGTCCCAACCGTCATATCGGGCACAATAATCATCAACCATAGATTAAATCCAATCAGATTTTGGTGATTTTTCCACTTCGACGACTATTGAAGATAAGGTAGAGGTACAAATCTACAAAGTGTTGAATCCCTAAAATCCCACCAACCGTTAGAATGAGGGAATAATTTGGGAGTAATGTGAGTTGTTAGATCAAGAAGTGGAAGGATAGTGTAAGCACTTCGGTAGGTATAACTCTGGGGGAGTTGAAAAACTTTAGAGTTGTAATATCTCGGAGTCCCAGAGTACCGAAATCACGCAGATTGTCGATCTAAGATCCCTTCAAGACCTTTCTCAACCGTTTAATCTAGAAGTATAGATAATTGTTCTAGGAGGGATACATGTGGTAGAAGATGACACGTGGCCCAATCAACTAGTGACAAGTGTCAAGGTCCATTTGGCACATAAATTATGTGAGATTCATGAATCAAGGTGGCATGTGTCTCCACATCAGCAGGACCATGTCAGCAATGGGTGACATGTGGCACACATACCATGGGTCCACATCAACCTAGGAGACGTCATCATGCCATGTCACTTCAGGATTACGGGCTCCAAGGATGTCCAACTTCTCCTACTAGCAAAAATGCCCGAAGTATCGAAGGCCAAACTTTAGGGTTAATCCAAGATTAATTTAATTAATACATGATGTAATATGGCCACGTCATTTTGTGGTTTTGGCTCTCTGGAGATTTCTAGTCTCTCTTACCATCTAAAACATCGAAGCTTAGAAGTTTCGAAGGCCCCAAGAAAAATAGAATGATCGTCCATCTCAACACTTGATTAAGTCATAGCCATTGGGTTAAGACAATGGAAGGATAGCGTAAGGGGTACTATCAATCGGTAGCAACCAGTCGCCTACACTTATGACCACTTCGACAGGTCAAAATCAAGAAGAATGCAAGGATAGCTCAAAGGTCGAAGTCCAAAGGACTTGGTTCCAACACCGGTCTCATGATAAGGTAAAGGAGTTGATTAGGGGCACCAAGGGTCTAGAAGTAAATAATCCCACAGACATTTGAATAAGGTCTTGTGTATAAGAATAAGGGTGGAAAGAGAAAGTGTTAAAGGAACATCACTTAGAGTCGATAAGTTTGTGGTTTTGAGCCCACGGTCAGAAGGAAAGTGGATTGAAGTACATGCATATCTGCAGAATTCGAATCTAGAAACAAGAAAACAATCTTTGAAGGAATAAAATTATAAAACGAATTAGAATGGATTTGAAGTCTTTTAAAATTAAAATCAAATATTAATTAAACAGAAATGTCACCATTAATGTTGATTAAATGAATAGGTGCAATGGTTCATTATTAAAAGACACAATGGTTAAAATTTATACCTATTGAAATACTATATAAACCAGAAACTGTGGTGGAAAGAAAGTGTCTCTACAGTCTACATCAGTAGATCAAAAGAAATACTAGAGTCCAAGAAAGAAAGTGTGAACATTTTTATGTAGTGAGGGTGGTAGGGTGGAGCTTGGGAGGATTGCAGTCCTATGCGGGTTAAATCTTCTAAAACAAGGGATTTGGTGCTTCCTAGAGTTGGTGCTCTGAAACAAGGGAGTTGGTGCTTCCTATATTTGGTGCTCTAAAACCAAGGGATTGGTGTCTCATTTAGTTGGTTCTCAGAAGAAGAGAGAATGGTGTCTCTCACACAATTGTAACTTGTACTTTTTATTATTGTATTTAATTTTCTATATTCAGTACATTCTTGTTGATCAATTGTTATGATTAATTAATTTCTTAATTAATAATTGACTAAAATTTTTAAAGAAGAACCAATATTGATTCACCCCTCCCCTCTCAGTATTGGCCAATATTTCAACAATCGGTATCAAATCAAGTGCCTTCACCATAGTTTAACCCTTGGAAGGTATATTCTGAAGAGATCATATGGATCAGCAAGAAGGAATGTCCTCCAATAGACCACCACTATTTAAAGGAAATTATTATGCTTTCTAGAGTATAAGAATGAAAATCTATCTGATGGTCCTTGGTTGTGATGTCTGGAAATCTATTGAAAATGGTTAAACTGCTTCATCTACCCCACCTATTGATACTATTGAAAAGAATCTTTGCAATGACAATTCAAGAGTTCTTAATGTTATTCTTGGAGGATTGGAAAATATTATATTTTTAAAAACGATGCATTGTAAATTAGAAAAATAAATTTGGGACAAAATGAAGATAATCTATGAAGGATATGAAAAGGACAAGCAATCTAAACATCAAATATTTAGAGCATAGTTTGAAAATCTAAAAATGAAGGAAGACGGAAATATAGCAGAATATCTACAGCGAGTAGAAGAAGTTGTCATTTCAATCAAAGCATTAGGAGAAAACATAGAAGACAAATTCATTGTTCAAAAAGTAATGAGAACATTGACTATGAGATATGATGCCAACGTTTCCACCCTAGAAGATAGAGAAAAACTAGACAAGCTCACAATGGATGAACTCCATGGGATTCTCATAGCCTATGAGATGAGAACATGGCAAGAAAAGCCATATAAATGGGAAACATCTTTCAAGGAATCAAAAGAAAAGATTAATTAGGATCATATGTCTAAGGAAGATCAGTCAGATATATTTGATTAAGAAGTAGCTAACTTCATGAAGAAACTCAAGAAAAGAATTGGTAAATACAAGGGAAAGCTTCCTCTAAAATTCTTTAACCGTGGAAAGGTTGGACATTTTTCTTCCAAATGTCCCTATCCAAAACAATAAGAAAGTGATGATGAAATAACTTTCAAGGAATATAAAAAGAGAAAAACTAGAAACAAAAAGAAGAAGATTGTTTACACCAAAGAGGATAGCAGTTCATCTTAATAAAGTGAATATGAAGAGTAAGAACATCTATTTATGGGTATAGAAACCCAAGATAATCCTTCTAAAAATACTTTTGAGATTGAGGAAAAATCTAAGATTGAAGGATAAGTAGACCTAGAAGAAAAACTAATAAGTTCTCTAAATGAACTTAGAAAGTATAAAAAGAAGAACAAGTTACTGTGGGGACAACTGCTAGAATTTGAAGCATAACAATTGAGAGAAAAGGAAGTTTCAAAAACCATCAAAGAATAAGAAAAAATTATCATTGACCTGAAGATTCAACTTCAAGAAGCCAAGAGAAATGAGGAAGTCTTGAATAAACAACTCAATGAAAAATGGCAAGATTGTAAGAAGCTAGAGACTGAAATTGTTCAACTAAAGAGGGAACTTGAGAAATGAAACAACCAATCAAGATTTGAGAACAATTCAAAAATCTTGAATGACATTCTTAATAGTCAAAGATTAGCAAATGATAAGACAGGACTGGGATCTGATCAAGATTCAACCTCTACAAAACAGAAGATTGATAAACAACCAATCAGTTATGCATATGCTCTTAGAATCCCCTTAAAAGGGGAAGCTAAAAAGGGGAATATGATATCATTAAATAGTGTTCCTAATAAACAGAAATCAACACCCCCTACAAAAGAAAAAGAAGGCAAAAAGAATACAGTGACCAGAAGGACTCCCCCTAATATATTTTCCTTGGATATTGTTACTCTTGCAATAATTTTGGACATAAAGTAGAACATTGTAAAGCTTATAGAAAGTACAATCCTAAAAATTTCCAAATATATAAGAACNAACTAAAGAGGGAACTTGAGAAATGAAACAACCAATCAAGATTTGAGAACAATTCAAAAATCTTGAATGACATTCTTAATAGTCAAAGATTAGCAAATGATAAGACAGGACTGGGATCTGATCAAGATTCAACCTCTACAAAACAGAAGATTGATAAACAACCAATCAGTTATGCATATGCTCTTAGAATCCCCTTAAAAGGGGAAGCTAAAAAGGGGAATATGATATCATTAAATAGTGTTCCTAATAAACAGAAATCAACACCCCCTACAAAAGAAAAAGAAGGCAAAAAGAATACAGTGACCAGAAGGACTCCCCCTAATATATTTTCCTTGGATATTGTTACTCTTGCAATAATTTTGGACATAAAGTAGAACATTGTAAAGCTTATAGAAAGTACAATCCTAAAAATTTCCAAATATATAAGAACAACAAAAATAATGCAGAGAAAAGAAATTATAATTCATTATCTCCCTTTACAAGATTACAATGTTGAATTTCACAAGTGCAATAGTTATGGTCATAAAGTCAGTGAATGTAGATTACTAATGAAATCCTTGAAGACAAATATTCCCAACAATAAAGATAAAAAGATATGGAAAGAAAAACATGTGGAAGAAAAGGTAATAGAATGTAAATTAACCATGTATGCCAAGAAAAAAAAGTGTCAATGGTATATTGACAGTGGATGCTCTAAGCATATGAAAAGAGATAGAAGAAAATTTCTCAATTTGACAAAGAAGGAAAAAGGAAGTGTCACATTTGGAGATAATGTATCTACCAAAATAATTGGAAAAGGCACAGTCACTTTGGGAAACAAGCAAAATAAAAAAAGAAAATGTGCTACTAGTTGAAAATATGAAGCCTAATCTTCTAAGTGTAAGCCAAAACTGTGATCAAGGACATATACTCATTTCTTACTCCCATAAATATGAAATCATGAAGGAAGGATCAGGAAAATTAGTAGTTATTTCACCAACAACCTCAAGTAATGTATATATTTTAGATATTGAAAAAGAAGAAGAATGCTACATGAGTCAAGTAGATGAAAGTTGGTTGTGGCAAAAAAGAATGGGACACTTGAGCTTTGACAATTTGATCAAATATAGTATAAAGGAAGCAATGAAGCACATTCCAAATGTTATAAAACCTTCAGACCCTATTTGTAAGCATTGCCAACTTGGGAAGTGGACGAGAGTCAGATTCAAAACAAAATAATACTCTACATCAAGACCCTTGGAGCTTTTTTACACTGACCTCTATGGACCTACTAGGACTATAAGTATACAAAGGGAAAATTACTTCATGTTTATTATTGATGACTATACAAGGATGACCTGGGTATACTTCCTCAAAGAAAAATCAGAGGCATTTGAAAAGTTTAAGGCATTCAAAGCTTATGTGGAGAATGAGACAGATCTCAAGATCAAATGTATAAGATCAGACAATGGAGGGGAATTTGCCTCAAGAATTCAATAAGTTTTGTGAAGATCATGGAATCAAGAGATGATTTTTAGCTCCAAGAACTTCTCAATAGAATGGAGTTATTGAAAGGAAAAATAGAATTGTTCAAGAGGTTGCAAGAACAATATTGAATGAAGCCAAACTTCCAGATAAGTTTTGGAGAGATGTAGTATATATAGCAGTTCACATACTCAATCGATCACAACTTAGAGTTAACCATGATAAGACACCTTATTATCTATGGTTTGACAGACCAACATCATTCAAACACTTCAGAGTCTTTAGGAGAAAATGTTATATTAGGAGGGATGATGATAACCTAGGAAAATTTGATTCTAGATCAGATGAGAGGATATTTCTTGGTTACTCAGCCAAAAAAAAGGCTTACAGATGCTATAATCTGAGATTTCACAAAATAGTGGAAAGTGTGAACATAAAAGTAGATGATCTAAAATTAGGAAAAATCAAATCTCAAGATAAATCAAAAATTGATGAATGGAGAAGAACTAGTGATGATGAAGAAGATGGTGAATCACAAAATGAACACGATATTGAAGAAATACAAGAGAATGAACCACAAACTGATGAAGAAAATTATGAGGAAGAAACACCCTTTCCAAAAGCTCCATCAAAAAGAGTTCAAAAGAATCACCCTGAAAGCCAAATCATAGGGGATAAAAGTTCAAGAGTAGAAACTAGAAGAAAACTTACATTTGAATCAGAACAGGCAATGATTTCTTTGGTAGAACCCAAATGACTTTCAGAAGCCATCAAGAATGAAGATTGGATAAACGAAATGAATGAAGAACTTGACCAAATAGAGAAAAATCAGACCTAGGAACTGGTCCCAAGACCAAAAGACAAAAATGTGATAAGGACCAAATGGATTTTCAAAAATAAACTTAATGAAAATGGAAAAATTATAAATAATAAAGATAGATTAGTATGCAAGGGATATGCCCAATTTGAAGGAATTGACTTTGAGGAGACATTTTCCCCAATGGCAAGATTAGAAGCTATCATAATGTTTTTGGCATTTGCATGCTTCAAAAACTTCAAAATCTATCAGATGGATGTCAAGTCAGCATTTCTAAATGGAACATTAGAGGAAGATCTCTATTTAGAACAACCTAAAGGATTTACATTGACAGGAAATCAAGATTATGTATGTAAACGAAAAAAGGATTTGTATGGTCTTAAACAAGCTCCCAGAGCATGGTTCTCAAGGCTTGATAACTATTTGTTGGATGTTGTCATTGATGCCAATCGTTTGAATGATTGATGTCAAAGGATTGATGTCAAGTGATTAAATGATTGATTGATGTAAATGGATTGATTGATGATTGATGAACAATGTATATGTATTGTCCTTGATGAGAATGATAGATGTCAAGTGGAAACCAATCAATGAATATGTTATCATTGATATGATGCATAGATGAAGATGGATCAATGAGTTGTCATTGATACATGATGAAGATGGATTCTTTGATATATGATGCATAGTTTGTTTTAAATATGACTCATTATTTTCTTGTCATTGTACAAATGGATGAACTCCCAAGTGGTCCCCTTATGGTGAAAGCCCTCATGGGAAGACACTTTGTGGGTGAATTATGGTTGAGAGATCCCATTCTTGTATGTGGAATAAAGAGAAGAAGATCAGTGATTTTATTGGTGAAACTATCCTAGATGGATAGTGCTTGTCATGCCATTTTCGGGGGTATGTGGAATGTCACATAACTCCTCCCGGTTTGAGAGTTATGGCCCTATGAAGTCTGATGAAATTACTAAGACAACTGAGAGGGGGGGCTGAATCAGTTGTTACTGTGCTTAAACAATTTATGACTATTCAAATAATTTTTAATCTCTTTCAAGTGACCATCAATATTATACAAGATATGAACAACATAAATAATGAACATCAGACACACATAAGATATACACAGATATAGATTTTCACGAGGAAACCCGTAAAGAGAGAAAACCTCTTCTTCTTCGAATGATAGGCAGTCTCTTAAGTTTTGTACAGCATCTATATTTGAGAACCAACTCAAAGTGAGGCTACTACCTCTGTTTTACAAGCTCCAACTTGTTGAGAGCACTAACTCTCTATTTTTTCTAGCACCCACTAGAAGGAAGCATCAACTCCCTGAGTGTTCCAGCACCAACTGGATGGAAACACCTACTTCCACTTATACAAGCACCAACTTGCATATAGAAAACTTTGTGTTTTCCCAAGCACCACCCGGCCACCCTTTTTTCTAGCCACAACTAGATGAAAGCTTCAACTTCCAGTATTCAAGAACCAACTTGAATAACAGAGGACTACATTCCTCCCTAGCACCACCCTACCTCCCTAATTATAAATAAATGATTGAATAACCAGCAATACAGGTGTTTCAATTCTTACCACTTCTTCTCTGTTCTGCAATTCTTCTTTTCTTTTATCTGTTCTGTAATTATGATTTTCTTCTATCTGTTCTGCGGTTCTTCTCTACTTCAAACTATTCTGCAATTCTTCTTTGCTTCAAACTGTTCTACAATTATGCTCTTTCTTCTATCTGTTCATCATCTTTGAGTTTTATCTCACACATGCATACTGTAATTTTACCTTTCTTACAGTTCAACTCATTTTTTCGTTCGAACATCCAGCCTCACACAGTCATGGCATATCCATTTTATACACACCAACCTTTTCAGTTACACCTCAAATCTCCTAGGGAAAAAACGCCTCAGCAATTAAATCACCAACCGTCAAGGAACTATGATTCAATTCTACTAACTGAAACGTAACTGAACAGTTAACTATGAAGAGAAATAGTATCCCTATGATCATATTCCCAATTAAAAAGCACCGTTGGATTACAAGCGCAGGGTCTCGCATTTATCCCATATGCCCACTGGTTGCGACCGAACGCTAAGAAGAATTGAATTCATGGTTTCATGTTTAGGAATTATTGTGATGAGGCTTCTCGACACTTCATGTCACAATCTCCAAAACTCCGAAAAGAAAAAATCTTAGCTGGACTAGATCCTTCACTTCTCGTGACCATCGGCAGTGACCTGGTGCTTATCCACAAAGTGCTTCGCGATTCGCGCTTCAGGGATTCTATCATGAGTCTCCTTGACTCCTCCAACTCTCGGTACCCGAAATGGCTACGCTAGCTCCTTCCCCTCACATGACCACCAGGAGTGACCACATCCTACACCAAAAGGCGCTACGTGATTTCACACTTTTGTCGTGAGTCTCATTGACTCCTCCAACTTCTGGTATCTAAAACTCCGAAATGGATCGAGATCAACAGTCCACGCTCTCCCTTTGATCAATCACTTATATTAAGTCGTGGTTTCATGTTTTGTGATTTCAAAGGATAGAGCACCTCCTTTCTTTGACTTTTCAGTCAGTGAAAAGTTGATCTCTCACCACGTGTACTCTGCATCCAACGGTCCATGACATACCTCAATCCAATGGTCCAGATCAATCCTCGATCTGACCTCCCAGATCATTTTGGGATTTCGCATATTGCGAGTTTCCACAACATGTACTTTTGACTCCTCCAATGTGTAAGTCAGTGAAATTCTAATTGCTCGTCACGTGTCCTTCAGATAGAACAATCCCCCTGCTTTCAGGACTTTGTAAGCCTGCTTCACCTTGCACTTAAAGATCATGTTCATTCTTCTAGATCCAATGATGATCATTCCTCACACTCAGATATGATGCCTGAGATCCATTCTTCTCTTCTGCATGCTCCTCTTGTCTAAATTCAGATCGGACAGCCATCAAGAATTTAGGATGGGTGATCCAACAATCATTGTTGCTCTTCACTATTGAGCTTAACGCTTCTAATCTTGCCACTTTCTCTTGTTCTTCATAGTCATGCTGATCTCTTCTCTTGCCATCAATGACAACATGCATATTCTACCTTTTGTCTATAAACATGCCAACAATTTCCCCTTTGGCATTGATGGAAGCCTTGACCTTGAAGAACCTGAATACTGCACTCTCTGACTGCACTCTCTTCCTAGATTGCTACTTTGCCTAGTGAACATCCAACCAACCATACCATTGACTGCACCCTTACCATACTTTTCTCCCCCTTTGACATCAATGTCAAAGAGGAAACACACTCCCCCTAAGTTGTTGCAGTGCATCTCGAAGGGATCATATATGTGGCAATCACATAATCCCCCTGACAAGGTGAACATATTAGACAAAATAAGATATAACCCCCAGCTTCTGACAAAGATATCCAAAAAGTGTCGCTACTAACAGTTTAGTAAAGATGTCAGCTATCTCTTCTGTGGAAGGAATATAATTCACCTAAACAATTCTGTTTGTAACTTATTCTCTGAGAAAATGGTATTTTGTTGGTATATGCTTAGATTTTGAGTGAAGTACAGGATTCTTGGAGAGACTGATGGAACTGGAGTTATCACAGTGAAGTGGAATGGGATCAGTATAAGTTACCTTCAAATATGCAAGAGTTTGTATCATCCATAAAATTTGTGTGTAGCAAGTAGTAGCAGCAATGTACTCTGCCTCTATAGTTGATAAGGAAATAGATCCTTTCATCTTACTAAGACATGCTACTAACGAGTCACCTAGGAAGAATGCACCTCCATTGTTTCTCTTTCTCTCATCCACACAATTTGCCCAGTCAGCATCTGAATAAGCAGTTAACTGAAAGTTCTGATTCCTAGGATACCATAGACCATAAGTCATTGTGCCCTTCAAGTAATTGAATATCATTTTTACAACTACTAAATGACTTTGTTTAGGAGTAGACTAATAACGACCTACCATTCCAATAGCTTGCATTATATCGGGATGGGATGTTGTGATGTAAATAAGACTACCTATCATTGATCGATATGTCCTTTGATCAACATCGGGTGAAATATCATCTTTAATGAGCTTGAAACCAACCACCATAGGTGTACTAACAGGATAAGAATATTCCATCTTAAATTTCTTCAACATCTCTTTCAAATATTTTTCTTGAGAGATAATATTCCTGCAGAACTTTGATTTACTTGTAAACCAAGAAAGTATGATAGTTCTCCTATCATGGAAATCTCAAAATATTTTTTCATAGAGTTAGAAAACCACTGGACAGAGCATTCATTAGTACAGCCAAAAATAATATCATCTACATAAACCAAAACACCTAGTAAATTATCACCTTCAAACTTAATGTAGACATTGTTGTCAATAGTACCTTTCTTGAACCCTTTGTCTTGTAAAAAATTGTCCAGTCTATAATACCAAGCTCGTGGTGTTTGTTTCAGTCCATATAAATCCTTCTTCATCTTGTAAACATAATCAGGATTATTTGTCAATGATAATGCTTCAGGTTGCTCCATACATACTTCTTCCTCTAGATATCCATTAAGAAATGTTGACTTAACATCCATTTGATAAACTTTAAAGTTCTTATGACATGAATATGCAAGAAACATTCTGATGGCTTCCAATCTTGCCACTGGTGCAAAAGTTTCATCAAAATCCTGACCTTCAACTTGTGCATACCCTTTACAGACCAATCTGGCTTTATTTCTAACAATTGTCCTTTTTCATTCATTTTATTCTTGAACACCCATTTGGAACCTATTACATTCTTATCTTCAGGTCTAGGAACAAGCTCCCAAGTATTGGTCTTCTCAATATGATCAAGATCTTCGTTCATAGCTCTGATCCAATCATCATGTTTCTTGGATTCATCAAAAAATTTAGGTTCAATCATAGATAGAAAAGAAACTTGAGATTGTTCCGGGTCTTTAACTAATTTCCTTCTCATCTGAACTCCTTTATTTATATCTCCAATTATCTAATTTTCAAGATGATTCTTTCTAACAATTATGAGAGGTGGTTTTGTTTCTTTCTCTTGATTTTTGTCAGCCTGAGTATTTGTATCTTCATCTAATTCTGATTCTTCCCTTTCTAATCCTTGGACCAGTTCATATTCATATTCAACTATATATTTTGTTCTTGGTTCAACATTGCTTACATTTTTTACCGGGATTTCTTCATCAACTTTTATGTCGATACAATCAACCAATTTATGCAGCCTCTTATTGTAGCATCTGTACCATTTACTATGTGTAGCATAACCTAAGAAGATACCTTCATCAGCCCTTTCATCATATTTGCCAATATTTTCATCATTATTCTTGATATAACATTTACTCCCAAACACTTTAAAATGCTTGATTGAAACAGGTCTTCCAAACCATAGTTCATAAGGAGTCTTGTCACTGTGTGGCCTAAGATGAGATTTGTTAAGGATATGAACAGTTGTACTAATTTCTTCCACCCAATATGTCTGAGCAATATTCCTTTCATTCATCATTGATCTTGCCATCTGCTGAACTGATCTATTATGCCTCTCAACTACTCCATTTTGTTGTGGAGTCCTTGGAATAGTGTATTCTCATTTGATTCCATGTTTATCACATAACTCTTTGAAGTTCCATGAACTAAACTCTCCTCCTCTATCAGAGCTTACTGCCTTCAATATTTTTCCTGTTTGATTCTCAGTTAGAGCCTTAAACACTTTGAATTTTTAAAATGCTTCAGATTTTTCCTTCAAAAAGGCAACCCATGTTAGTCTAGAATAATCATAAATAATCAACATAAAATAGTTTTATTTTCCTATAGTTTATTTTCTTGATGGTCCACATAAATCCATGTGTACTAACTGGAGAGGTTTTTCTATTGAAGGAAATTTTTTTGATTTGAACTGTGTCTGAGTAATATTTCCTATCTAGCAAGGTTTACAAACAAAGTCATATGGCTTAGATATCTTTGGAAGATCCTTTACTACCCCACTATTTCTAATCTTGATTATATGATCAAAATTTAAGTGTCCAAGTCTCCTATGCCATAGGCAACTTTAATCATACTTACTTAAGTGGAATTCTTCTTTTTCCTCTTTTAACACATAGACATTGTTTTCTGTTCTTATCCCTTTTGCAACCAACTGTCCTAAATTCACAGACTTTATTTTACAATCTTTAGAAGTAAAAACAACTTCACATCCTCGATCACATACTAGACTGACACTAAGCATATTATGTTTCAGGCCATCTACAAATAACACATCTTGATTTTTTCCTTTTCCATTGCTCAGACTTACCATTCCTTTACCTTTTATTTATCCTGGTGCATCATTTCCAAAAGTTACATTTCCTTATTTGTTTTCACTTAGAGTTAGAATCTTACTTTTGTCTCCAGTCATATGTTTGGAAAATCCACTGTCAATATACCAGGGATTCTTTTGTCTTTGGGCTGATAACACTAATCCACACTGGTCATCTTCTTTCTTCTTCCAAACCTTGAAATTTTCAGCAGCAAGATTCAAATTTGGCATATAGTTCCTTAAGTGACATTCTGCATATTTATGTCTGTAATTATAGCAAGTGTAACATTCTAGTTCACTGAATAATAGATCATAACGATTGTTATGCTCATAATTGTTGTTATGCTCGACCTGCATCTTTTTCCCAGCCATCACATGATTTGTAGTCTATGGGTGTTTGTTACTTGGTTGTCTCAATCTTTGTTGTGGCAGATAATCATTCCTCGAGCATATTGATTGCTCATATCTAAATCTTAAAGAACATTTTACAGCTTTGTGACCAAATTTAGAACAGAAAAAACAATATCCATAGAAAAATCCTTTGTACCTGGAAAATGTTTGTCTTCTTTGAACGAGTCAATTTCTTTCATGTTGATGATTTCTTTGACCAGATTCGGTTTTGGTACTTTTTCTTTCATTCCTTCTTGGTGGTTGATTTTCTTTCTTTGTTTTTGTAGAGTAGTTGTTGTCAATGATTGTAGATTTGACAAACTTGATGGGTTCTATATTACTTGGATGATCACTACTTGAACCTTCTTCATATCCCAAGCCATAATTCAACTTTGGATTCCTTTGTTGATTTAGAATGGAAGTTAATTCTTCTGAGGCTTTAATACTTGATAGATTTTAGTGATACAATGCCTTAAACTTCTCCATTTCTTTTCTAGTTTTTACTATCTCTTCTTCTAAGGCTTCACACCTTGCTTTCTTCTCTAATAACTGTTGTTTCAGAATTTATTCTATTTTATTTGCCTCTTCTAACTCCACTTTTAGTAGAGCAAAGCCTTCATCAGGTTTTTTACCATTCATTTTAAACTGCATCAACATTTGTTTTTGTTTTCTCTTCTTACATCTGAGCTTGTCAATTTCTTCCAAAGCACTAATTAATTCACCTTCCATATCCACCATAGCTTCTTCATCATCCATTTCACCTCCTGAATGTTCATAATCAAGATATCCCATAGCCATAAGCATAAAATCATTCACTTTTTCTTCACAGGATGAATCACTATCTATGTCTTCTGAGGAGTTGTCATTGTTTGCACAAAAACTTTTCTTTTTACTATATTTCTTAAATTTGTATTTTGTTTCAACATTAGAGTTCTGATCCTTTTTTTGGTGAGGACACTTAGATGAAAAATGACCTATCTTACCACAATTAAAACATTTGAAAGGGAGATTGCCTTGATATTTTCCTTATCCTTTCTTTAACCTTCTCACAAATTTTGCCTCAATATCATCTAATTCTGAATCAGTATTATTGTATGCTTTAAAAGATGCTTCTCTAATAATGGATTTATCTTTACTAATTCTCATTTCATATGCAGTTAGAGTTCCTTGGATTTGATCAATGGACAGAGTTTTAAGATCATTTAGTTCTTCTATTGCAGAGACTTTTGGATTAAATTTATCAAGCAGAGATCTTAAAATCTTCTGAACTAAAAATGATTCTTCAATATTCTCACCAAGACCCTTCATGGCATTCACATGCTCTTCAACTGTTAAAAAATATTTGGTGATTGTTTCATCTTTATTTGTTCAAATTTCAATCTATATGTTTGAAGTTTGGCATTTTTTACTTTCTCATTTCCTTCATAACTATTAATAAGTTTATCCCACATTTATTTGGCAGTTTGAAGATGCATCACCTTTACAAGATCAGCTTCTGCAAGTCCATTCAAGGTAGCATTCATTCCCTTAGCATTAAATCTAAATTCTAACTTATCATCCTTGGAAGCTAGCACAACAGTCTTTATGTATCCATTCTCTACTACATCCCAAACATCAGCACCTAAGGCCATTAGGTAAGTTCTCATTCTAACCTTCTAGAAGGAAAAATTTGTTCCATCAAAGAGAGGAGGCTTATTGGTTGAATTCCCTTCGTGACTTGTCATGTTTAAGCTTACATATCTACCTTTAAGTAAAAGGAACCCGCTCTGATACCAGTTGATGAAATTAATAAGACAATTGAGAGGGGGGGTGAATCAGTTGTTACTGTGCTTAAACAATTTATGACTATTCAAATAATTTTTAATCTCTTTCAAGTGACCATCAATATTATACAAGATATGAACAACATAAATAATGAACATCAGTCACACATAAGATATA
>SNQJ01S0057073.1:17981-35927 GCA_010110895.2 Picea sitchensis
ATATAAGCAGGCCCTCATTCTCAATTGTAAATATCTATCTTATATCTTATTATTCATTTATTGTTTACAGTCCTATATGGATTACTTTGTTATATTCCAGATATTTTGGATTATTCTTGTGTGAGCGAACTTTGTTCGTCTCAGATTGCACCACTCCTGCCTTTCAAAGTGCATTTGCCAGCCCTTTAAGGTATGGGTCAAGATGGAGAAGAAACAGTGATCTTAAACAAAGTTGATTACCCCCCTTTGTTCTTCAATTGATGATGACGGAGCTTCCTCCCTTTCATTTGAACATTCTCTCTATACCGGTTTCAATAGTCTCTCTGTCTGGGTTTTCTCCTCAATTATTTTATGAAACTTTTCATATGTAGAGTTTTTGTATCGTTGGGACCCTTATTTTTTTACACAATTTGTTTATAAATAATGGATGGTTGAGAATTGAGATTGAATAGCTTCTTATTTGAATGTGCGAACCTAGTGAAATGTCAACTTGTTCTGTACTATCTGCAATGTAAGGGGGATGGATGGAGCTTCTCTGGTCTTCTCTTCCAAGGTACAAAAGTAATTTGAGAAAATGATGGAAATATATTCTTGGGTTTCTACATGAACATTGGAACTGGATTTCTTATTAATAGAAGGGATGCCTGTCTTGTGTTCTTTGTACATTAGGAAATTTATTCATTAGCTTTGAATTATTATATCTTTCTTTGAAGTTTGAAGACTCCCACCCCATAAATAACACCCATCAAATTGTTTGTCACCCTTAAGTAACTTCCCATGTACTCATAAGCACATTATAAGCACCTGAAATATGTTGACATTTATGATTACATCTCCAGAACTTCATCACAAGGTCATAGAGGAATCTTGCTATAGTCATTGGGTTTGGGAACCCTGTATTTTGATGATGTACAAGAAATAACTGGTAGACTTGGAATTGGGGGCTGCAGATCAAAAGAATTGGCTTGCTGGTCCCTACAGAGTCTAAACTCACAGTAAAACAGTTAAACTGGTCATGTTAAATTAAAGATAAAAAGTAGAAGAAATTTGTATGTTTCTTGTGTAATTTCCTTTATAGGTTTTGTATGTTTAATTTTTTCTGTTGTTTCATTGCCCCCCTCTGTTCTGATCATTCAAGGTGAGTATGCCACCCCATAACACAGAACTAGGTGTGGCTATGCTTCTCTGCTTTTTGGTCATAGGAGTATAGTTTGGAAATGGACGTAGAGGTAATCATGTACTAAATAAAGAAATCTGGGTTTGAGTTTAATTCAAAATCACGATTAAATATAGAACGATAAATTAAAGCTACGTGTTGGTTGATGGATCTTGATTCTTTGTACTTTATCAGTTTCCCTAGACCTTTGTTTTCTTATATTTATTTACATGTTCAATATCTTTTGTACTTTTCTGTTGTAATGAATTAGGTGCGAATTTATCAAGGTTATATGAAGACAATATATAAAATGTGAAAATGCTGCAGATTGCCTTTGGCTTTCTTTTCTGCATCTGTGTACATCACTAGTGACTGGATATGTCTTCTGATTTCCCAAAGTGACGTGTTTGATAAATTTTCTCCCGGTAATTTTGACACTGGGTATATGATAGTGTCTGCATTACAGTATGGCATCATCCAGTATAAAAGGCAGTTATATCTTCTCTCAGATAGGCACAAAAGGACAGTCACACTCAGATGTTTCCTTCCTGAAAAATAGCAACTATTGTCAGCAATATTCCGTGTTTGAATTTTTATTGTTCCCATTATTTTTTACGATGAAGGTTCAAGGTTATGTCATGGCTAAGGAGGTTGAGAGGAGGCTATCTTGGTCGTCAGGTCGTGCTGCTGATGCTCTTGAAACTCTCCTCAAGGTGAACAGACAAGTAACGCAGTTAATGTTTGCGTCTTTTCTAAGAGAATTAGTGTCTTGTCCATGTGTTCTGTATACTGATTTTCTACAAAAAACATTCATTATGCAGGAAGGCCTCGCGATGATAGATGATGGTCATCCTGATGGTAAGAGGCGATATTGGTTCCCATGTATAGGCTCTTCCTTATCTGGTGCTGTTGATGCTGATGTGCTATCCTTGGGCAACTAATACATTTTTAAGTTTTGGCCAGATAAATTAAGAAGTTCACCATATCTGAAATTGTAAAATGAAGGTTTGGATTGCTCTTCAATTCACTAAGAGTCATAATAAGCATGATCAAAGGATCTAGCATTCAAAATCCTTTTGACTGAAGTCAGATGACTTTGGGCTTTTGAGGTGTATCTATATAGCTGAATGCCAACTTTGTTTTTGTTTCGAATGATCTTCCATTGTAAAGGAAGCATTGAAGTTTGAGAAAGAATATATCACCGTAATCACAATTATGCACGGATCTTTGGTTCTGGTCTTATAAGGATGATTTCTTTTACTGTATACATTATCTTGTAAAAATTCTTTAATTTTTACCCCAGGTATTTTCAAATTCACCTTTTTCATGTTCCTAGTTTGTACTATCACATATTAACCTTATTGATGTCTCTGCTTGACCCATCCCCCTTCTCAATCACTTTGCTTTTCATTTCTTCAAATTCTCAGATTCTCGAAGAAAAAGCTAAATTTTTGTA
Source organism: Picea sitchensis (assembly GCA_010110895.2). NCBI lineage: Eukaryota > Viridiplantae > Streptophyta > Pinopsida > Pinales > Pinaceae > Picea > Picea sitchensis. Next base: position 20,594 of record SNQJ01S0057073.1, read on the forward strand.
CTATAGGAATGTGTCTTAGCCCTTGGGTATGTGTTGTGCACAATTCCACATGGATATCAATTGTGACTACAGGTGGTTTATGAGGTTTTCCCTATACCAAAAGCTAGCCAATCCAGAGGAAAAAGGTTAGGTGCAAGTATTTGGGTTAATGTGATAGCATCCTCCCTCACCCTAGTGCTAACATCATCTGTAATTTTTGGGTTATGCCTTTTGGGTCCCTCTTGACTTAAGGTTGTTATATATGTGATGTATATAATTACAATCTACTTTAGCTTGCTGTTGTTATTTATTAGATGTTCCTAATTAGATGGATAATAGACAAGGATGGCCATTAACAAAAAGTACATTGAGGTTTGCTTGAATGCTGCTAGTGTTCTTCATAACTTTGTTCAAGTGACATTATCAATGTTTACCCTGATGCTTCCACCTATTATCTCTTGTATTTTTGGCAATAACAAATCAAAACAAGATTACATTTTATAAAGAAATCTTTGAAATCAACTATTTAATTGGTAACAAAGATGGATTGACCACGAAAATATGAACGAATATATTGTGATCTATTCCTAGTATTTTGAGTTATTTTAAGTATTTTGATGTTTTAATCGATTTTTGAAAATTAATTCCCAAAACCTTTTTTAAATTTCTTAGTTGTTACATTTTTCCTATGTTGCATGGGGACCCGTCCCCCCCAAAAAAACCTGTGTACCCTCTGTATCCGCATACCGGGGACTTGGGGACCCTTAGGAAACTTACCCAAATTTATGGGGACTTCATTGGGGACTCGGGGACTTGTTGGCCGTCCCCAAGACGTTCCCGACAGATTTCAGGGACGTTACGAACAAATTTCAAGGATGTTCTAGGTAGATTTNCTCCCTCATCTAGGCTTGACCTAGACATGAGCATCAAAACAATGTTCACTGTGTTACCCACCAAGTTGCACTAGGATGGATTTGCAGTTCAACCGCCAAAGATTGAGCAAACAGTTGCTCAAAATTCAATGTTCACAAGGCCAACCGACCAATATGGGCACTTTTTATTTTACTTCTGCTATACCACATTTCCATCCCTTGTGGGGCATTGTAATAAGATGTGTTTAGTATGATGAATTTTGTAAAAGGCTTAGCCTCCTAAGACTTGATCACGAGTACATAACTCTAGAGTGTTTTTTTACTTATTAATTATTTCTTGCTTGAATTTAATTCTAAAGCAAGTTAAAATTTTTGAGTTTTTTCACTCATTTCCTCAAACGCTGGAGTCTGTATTGATGATTAGGCCTTAGCTTGGAAAATATAACTCTAGTGTCTCTTGTATATTACCATACTAGCCATCAATATTGAGTCATATGGAAATTGCGCTAAGTCCCCCCTAGGATTTTTTAATGTTTTGAGTCGATAAAAAATTTCCTGCAAAACAAGATTTTTTTAATTGTAATTGATGAATAAGTTAAAAAAGTAGTACTAGGGGGCATTATATGTCTTGTGGGTGTTCATTTTCACATCTAGAATACCCATTTTACCTAAGTACCACCTTTTCAAGAGTAAATATTGAGTTTTACTCAAGAAAAAATGATTTTCTCTCAAAACAGGTAAATAAAACTTAAAAGTCAAATAAAAAGACAAAAATCAGCAATGCTATTTTTGTGGAAACATGTTCTAGACATGTTTTTAGTTAACTCTTCCTCCCTCACAGTTCACTGGCCCTTAGTGGCACTTGAGGGTGAGTAAGAGTGAATTGAGTGGAGAGTTCTCTCCACTTGATGGAGATCCTAAGAACCATGCACACCTCTTGAAGAATGTGGCGCATTGTGGAATAGGGTGATAATCCCAAGGAAGGTCGCCACCTTCCTTTGGCTATGTGGTGCCTTCCCAACCCTCCTTCCCTCACTTGTGGCGAGTTAACACTTGCTTGCATGAGATGTGGCGCTAATCCACCCACACACGTCATTTCTTTCTTTGGGTGTGCGCCCTCCCTCCTTGGGAAATGTGCCCGCTGTCCTATAAAACTAAGTCGACCCCTCCTTTTGTGAGTTAGTTGGAGCTTGGGGAAAGACTTGGCATTGTAATTTGTGTACTCTTCTCAAGATTGAATAAAGAAAGACTTTGGAGGTCCATGGTGTGTGTTTCTAATGTGTGAATGCTTGGATATCATGCTTAACTATTGAGGTAACTTGTATATTTGTTTCAGTTTTGTGTATCTATTCTATCTAAGGCCTTTGAAGGTGTGCTATCACACTATAGGGTAAGATCTATTTAGCTAGATTGCTATTTAGATTTTACTAGATTTCTATTTTCTAAAAGATTCTTAATTTGCATGTTTTTCCAATGAACTAACATGCTCCTTTGAGTTTCTTTTGATGTAGGATCTACCTTTCCTAACATAATGTTTGCAAAAGTGTAAGCAAAGTTTGATAGGTTGCCGAAGTTTGGAGAAGTGAAAGATAGGAGAAACATCCTTCACTCTTTCCAAGGCATTGATTAACAAAGGATTCCTCTACCATTCACCAAAGGACCCCATAACCCAAAGGATTCAAGGCTTGAGAAACTTCTTTCTCCCTCGCTATCTCTCAATTTCTCTTTCTAATTCTAGTTTCTTTGTTTGCATGTAAGCTCTTAGATCTAAAGTATAATTCCAAATCTATCATCTAAAGGTGCATGCAAAGAAAGTTAGATCTATTTCCTTTTAAAAATTATATCTCAAGTATGGATCTAGCATAGGAAGAGATACTTTAGCAGGTTTTTTCTTTAAATTTTAAAGGCTAATAAGTAATCTCTTTAAAAGGCATTTCCATTTCAACATCTAGCAATATAAGTGCTTGATTGTTTGCTGTCCTAACAGCAAACAAAAGTCATCAAAAAAGTTAATCATTTAGCTTACTTTGGTGTTGTGAAATATTAGTTTAGTTTCTCTTTTACTATTTTTTTTTTTATAGATCTTTAGTGCTACACTAACCTCTTTTGCAGGTATCTTCTAATAGTTGTTTTGCAGCATTTTGGCACAAGAACCTTGCTGTTTTGTGCAGGTTGGTGAATAAAGAAGGGGAGACTCTGCCCATTTTTGGCGGAATCGGAGCATCCGGGATACCCGGGAGCGCCTCTTTGACAAATAAACATTTTTAAAACTTTGTAAAACTTGTAGATCCTCTTTATAAAGGATCACAAGCCTTCCCAAAAGAGATCATTGTAACCTTCATAATAAAATAAGTGGGCCACATAGTCCCCACTCTTCTTTTCCCCCTAGGGGGGCGGTGTCATTGTGTGATAGCTTTTCATGGTTTTTGTTGCTTCAATTTTACAATCTTCACCTAAAGGCAAAGTAAAATAAACCATAAAATTAACCCACTACACCGCAAAACATTAGCTAGTTTCAATTTCTTAGATTAGATTAGCTTAGATTTCATTTTGGCAAAGTAATTTTTAATTGTTAGATTAGTTTCAATTTCAGTTTTTTTAACTTTACAGTTATTTCATTTTGAGCAAATAAACAATCCCCTCAGCTCCCCTCAGTATGCTCACGCAGAACAAGGGCTGGACAGTGTGGATTTAGTTTAATTAGGGAAATCTTTAAGTGTCTATTGCTTTAATTGGAAACCGCATAGAGATTGTGTGTGAAGTCAGACGGGAACTTTGAGATCTAGGTTCTCCTCGTGTTGGACATTTGACATCTCTATTGAACTTGTTGGTGAAGTCATTTGGGCTTTGACAAGTTCTCAACAAATTCCGATGAGAGATAGCCTCGTAGAGGCCACATCTAGAATAGTTTTACTTTTCAGCAACATTCTGCACACATTGCACATAAGGTGGCTTGCAGAGCACAAGAGTCACTTTCAGAAAACATTAAGCAACTCTTAATAAATTTACAACACTTGCAAACTCCATTTCATTTACATTTTCAGTAGCATTTGGTTATCTTGCAATAATTCACTTGGCACTGATCTATAATTTCCATACGTTGCTTATCAGTTTCCATTTTAAAGCACTTGTATCTATTTTCAACTTACATCTTTCATGCAAGTACTTTATATGTTTTGAATGTCTCTATTATAAGCAATTTTATTTGTTGTCATATATGCTGCCAGTGTAGATCTTGTATCTTGTTATTTCATAATAAACTCCTAGATTTCATTTTGAGATTAGATTTAGTTTTAAGCCTTGGAAATTTTCTTTAGGGACTACCCCCCTTGGCTTTGCTAGGAGTTGGCCTAGACAGAGGAGTCAAAGATCAGGTGACAACACCTTGACTTGAGACTTGCCCCCAAGGACACACCTAGTGGATTGAAAGTTTTTCCACGTTAATCCGAGGTGTGTATAAAGGTGGCAATAGACTATACTGATGACATCATACTCGAGGGTTTGACTTCAACAAATAATGAACTGTAAACTAACATTGAATGCAAACAAGGAAATAACAGACTGGCCCCCATGTGAGGTGTTTATTATGCAAGGAAAACAGACTTTATGCTGACATACAATAAAGATAAACAATAGCGCTGCAAAGTAGGACATGAAATAAAAGGAAATCTGCAAAGTAAAACAATTTTCTAGTTGACCTAAGATCAAAAGGCCACCAAAAAGGAAATCTGAAAATGACATTGCAGAAATAAGGAAAAATCTGCCATGTAACAGCAGATATAAAGGACGATAACTACCAGCAAAACCCCCAAAAAATTCACCTCTTTTTATCTATTTTTTCTTTTTTCTTTTTGTTTTTACTTGAGCCCAAAAAATCTTATTATAGAAGTTTGTCAAAGCTGCTATTGTTAATCAACGTACTTGAATGACCAATGTAACCATGCAGCGAAGTGATCCATGATACAGGAAAGATCAACATGGTCAACTCTCCAGTGCGACCAATCATAAAGTCTCCTAAGACGAAAAGATGCATTCATGTGCTTGTTGCTTAAGAAATCAATGAAGTTTGTCGGTTGAAACTTGGAACATGGTACCTCACCAATGATCAATAGGAAAGTAGAAGAGCCAAAACTCTTCAAATCTACCTCTAGAAACATCTCCATCATCCTCATCTCAACCAAATCATGAGTAATCTTGATATCCAAACAATGATCAGTAAGAGTATCTCCTTAAAGAACAAAATCTGAATGCAAGATCATGGGCAAGTTGCAAGGAAGATCATCTTTTGGTTGAACCAAAAGATGACCCCCCTGCTACATTGTTATCTCATTTAACTATTCTTGAACTACCGCTGGGATATGCAAGGATAAAGTTTCCTGCTGATTCAATTATGCATGGCTGATTTGTTGCTCTTCCTTTTGAATTTTACCATCATTAATGGAAGAAATCAATGAACCCATTTGTAAATCCAGCTCTTCATCTTGATGGAACGCTGCATATGGCCCAAGTGGTGCAATTACTGGTTCATGATCACCCAAGCAGAAACTCGAACTATGCAATAGTGATGGACCATGGTGTTCTGGGGCAGTCAATTGTTGAATTTCATTCTGTGGGGTAACCTTCCCTGGTTGGTCATTGGGGCCCTTGTTTCTTCTCGCGTAAGTCTTAATGATCTCAGCCACCATGGCTGTTGCTCTAGCCTATGCATCTTTGATTTTGGAAGCAGATACTTGCCCCCTCAAGACAACCATACTAGTGGGTACCATAACGCTCTTGTAGGCTTCTAACTTCCCTGACCTGAAAGGAGAAACCCTTGGCTGATTACTCTTCACTGTTGGACAACTGATACACCTGTGAGTTGTTGCCCTCATCAGTGAAAGATAACATGTTCAAACTATTCGTTGGCCGGTTGGGAAAATCTTCAAGATGGATTGGAGGAAACACATAGGCTGCTTGGGAAAACATTGCACAACCTTCTTCACTATGTGGCAACTTGAAAGCCCTGCAATAATGACTGGAAGAAAGATGGTCAACAAAATTACTACCAGTCATGGGCATAGGAACCGCAGAAGATTCCATCTTCTTTTCCTACTGAAAAGGTCTTCTAGGAAGGGGTTGCCTTGGTTGAAATGCTCTCTGATTAATTGGGGCATCTTGTTGATTTTGCAGATTTTTCTCTAACCATATCATCTTATTGCTTAACTCCTACAACAAGTCAACAAACTGTGATGTTACCTCACTATTATCATTAGTAGCTTCCTTCTTCACTTCCTGAGATGCTTTTCTCTACGGGTCAAACAACTTGGAATGACTTGGTTGACCCTTCTTGGCTGCGATGATATTTCTCTCCAACGTGATAGCAACAACTTGGGCTTCCTTATGAAGATCTTTCTCCCTGAGCAAGAGATCGAATGATTCGTCGTACGCCTTGAAATAACAATGTAATGTAAACTCATCACTGGGATGCACATTTTGAGGAATCTTAAAATAAAATCTAGAAAAGCAGTTATTGAATTTAGATACAGATTCGTTCTCCTCTTTATGGATAGAAACAAATTCAGTTAATAAGAAATAATTGTGCTGTTTGTGGCCCCATTTTTTTGTGAACTTGCGTCTAAATGTATCCCAACTATCAATGGAGGGAGTCGGAAGGGACTTGCACCACATTCATGCATCCCCCTCAAGGGTTTTCACAGACATCTTCATCACCATATCGCTATATTCCACCTCCAAATCGTCCACAAATTTCTGAAAATTGGTCAAGTGGTCATCAATTGATATTGCRTTGTTCCCTACAAACTTTGGTAGACATTTTCGATATTCMCCTGTAGGCAAGTCATGAGGCTGATTAGGAATTGCAGMAAAATCTAGCGGGGTATAAATAGTAAGAGTAAACYTCACTCGGTTTCCAGTTGCTGCCATAGTATTAACTTGAGATGAAAACAACCACAACTGCTGCCATAGTATTAACCTCAGATGAAAACAAGCGTGAACTCAAAGAAGAAGGTGTCGAAGTTACACTCACCAAAGAGCTTGTTGAAAAAGTAGAAGTGGCAGGGGATGAACTTACCAAAGAACTTGATACGCTTACCAAATTAGCCGGAGTTCTCGGTAGAAATCTAGTCTTGTTCCGGAAAAGGTGTTCTGGTTCGCTTATGCCTAAAACTATGCCTTGTGTATGATCGAATCTTGGAGATTTCCTCTTGTTATCTAGTATGACCCAATCCTACAYGAATGAAGTCGCTAGGTGAGTCAAAATAAAATAAAACAATAAATAAAAACTCACAAGTGTTGTTGTAATATCCGAGGATTAACAATGTCCATGGAAACGACGCCAATTTGTTATCACTTGGATCTTCATCAGGGAAACCTAAGCAACGACTTTGAGTAACTAGCCCAAGGTCACTGCCAATTACTCCTCTGTTCGAACTGGTGCTTTTCCAGTCATAGGGGGTGTCCTTAGTGTTCATGCATTGTCAATCACTTAGAAAAATCTACGTGGTTAGTATGAAAGATCAACACATAAAATACTTGTCCTTGGTATGGGTGCTATTATCCCCTATCCTAGGGATAACTAAGGAGATTATGTCTTGAGGCCCATAGGTCCTAGACATGGAGTACCGAGAAGCATATTGACTTGAGCCTGGCCCTAGAGGGCCCATCTTTCTTCTTTAGGGCCTCCACCTTGTCAGCAACAACAACATCCATTCCATCGGCCTGGTCCTTCAACACCAATGGGTCTTGCTCCATGAGGTAATGAGTTCGAGTATCATGGTATGTGTCCCTCTGATTCTCAAAACATTTGAATATGTGCATTTAATTCTTTTTACTTCTAACGTGTGCTTGGACCTTATGCGTTTCCACCTGTCCACACCTGGGGGGGAATGACAGGATGCCCTAGCAAGTTGGTTCCCATAGGGTTTGAGTTGCCACTGGGTGGGTTCATGAAAGGTCATCGTCCGTTCCCACCATACTTACCACTTTTCATCTTTTTCCCTCTCATCCATCCCATACATTGGTTCGGGCATTGGGTTTGCCAAGCTAGCAAAGGGTTGTAACTTACCTTGTGGGAAGAAGGGGCTAAAGGCCCAGAGGGTAAAAGTAGTTGGCAAAAGATAAAAGCCAAAAGAACAAAAACTTCAGATGCTTTGCCCAGGGATCCCCGAGAAAGCAATAAAAGGCTTCTCAACAAGAAACAGAGTGACCCATAAAATAATAAAATCAAGACCTTGTTGGAGGATAGGGGGTCTCATCACGAGCCAGCCTATTAGGTCCATGGGCATGTAGCAGTATGACACTACAATTCAGCTGGTCACCACGCCAGGGTAGTGGCTCTTAGTGGCATAGGCAAGAGAAAGGGGGCCTCATCACGAGCCAACCTTTTGGTCTTCGTGAAATGCTTGTGGGTACCATTGTCACCACTGGTTACCACGCCAGGGTAGTGTCCCCTAACTAGTCTCTTGAAAGAAAAAGCAATAAGATAAAAAGATAAAAGGCATTGAATGGGCTTGGAAACATTTGCATCCATGGCAAGGTGCAACTCACCCTCTTCAGAGGCACCCACAGGTAAGCCATACATTCCCCTGTCATCACTGCACCCATTGCTCAGACATCCCTCACCACCTCATCCACTTACATGGCCTGGGTTTGTCTTCACCTGGAAACATTCCACGTCCAATGAGAATTAGCCCAATAGGACCTCCTAATGTCCCCTCCAAACCTGGCTTGTAAAATAGCATAACATCTTTGAGCACTTGTCCGGGAAAGAGGGGTTTTATGCACATGTTTAAATAACTTGATTATTAGATGTGATTGACGTTGCTATGATCCCTGTGACTTATGAGCCCATGGAGGGCGTACTTCTTGTTGTTGCAGGGCCACACCCGACGGAGAGGTACACATGGGGGGATGATTTGTTCAGACCTCCATAGGGCTAAAAGCCCACTAGATGGATGCTGAGACCCCAGTCAGGGGCAGAGACAGATCAAAGGTTTGCAACAGAGAGAGAGGAGGACGTTCCACCAGAGATAGCATGGCAGGCTTGGACCCAGGGGGGTCTTGCCCTCCCACTATGATGTAGGCCTTGGAAAGCCCATGATGTCACCTCTGTGACCCTTGACGCCACCCAACATTTGATGGACACTTTGGATGCAATTGTGTGCCAAGTGGCACGTGTGGTTTGATCCAGAGGCCTTGGGAGGCCTAACGTTTTGTTCCTGGAGGCCAATGTTTCACTAGAAAGGCCTAATGTCACCCTAAAAGGGCATGACATCACCTTTTCTGCTAGATTTAGGGTTTTAATTTGTCATTTAATGTAAAAACTGGATATTACATGTAAACTGGCCGTGTCGGCCTTTTTAACCTAATTTTGGTCATTGTAACTGTATAAATAAGGGATTTTCCCTTGAATTATTTCATTATCTTTCACTCACACTTAGTGAGGTTTGAATTTTGCGCCCTAACTAGGGTTACTTGGCTGAAATTTAGTGCACACTTCTTGAAGGAGGCTAATTTTGAAGTATTTTGGCATTTTTCTTGGTGGAAGTGTTCAACTAGGCTATTTGCTAGATGATTCTTGGTGAATGTAAGTAAATTTTCTGCAATTCTTCTTCATTGAATGGTTATGGTTGTATTTATCTTGCATTTATACTAAGATTATGAAATTCCTAGCTTAAAACCCTAGGAGGCTAAAGCACATGTTATTGTCCTTGCCTTAATAACTTTCACCTACTAGATTATGCTAGAAAACCGATTTTCTTGAAGCTTTTTGCTAAGGGCCTTGCCATTGCAATACCCTAGCACCTTTTGCTTCATCTAAGCCGTCATTTTTTTAATCTTTGAGCTAAAGGAGGAAAACTACTAGGGCCTAGGGTTACATACTTCCTAGTAGCCATTTCCCCCCTAGGGTTTGGTGATTGAAGCCTTGGGCTACCAACACTTCAATTATTGACCCCTCTTGTCTCTAGTTCTCCTATTATCATTTGTTCCTTCAAGATTTTCCGTTGCCTAAAAGGACTCCATTTACCCTAAAAAGCACTGATCTTGGCCTTACATTTGAGTGATTAACAAAAACTACTATCAAAACCTTTACCTTAAGCTCTCTACTAACTACTCCTAACCTTAGAATAGTCTAATCTACGAACCTATTTCCTACTGTTTCTAAAGTAAGCTACAACCATCTATTGCAGCACTAAAAGCACCTAAAAACAATTGTAAAGTTGATTCATACATTGCCTTATTTGCTTCTGACAAATGCTAGTACTTTGCTATTGTTGAGTAATTATTCTTGGTCATTTTGAAGCCATTTTAAGGCATTTATTGTGAAGCTATTGTCTTATAAACATTGCTGCTATAAAATTCTGTTTGCTTCATCATATATCAACTATTGCTTTTATTGATAAAGTCCATGGTTTTATGAAGTACTAACTACAAGTTGTACTTGCAAAAGATATCTTTTCTTGTTGCTTTGTTCTGGGCAGGTACACCTTAATACTTCATCACTTCATTGGTTAAAACCCTGGGACTTTCTGATTAGTGTGACTTGTGAGAGGGGACATTTTCATAGCCTTCTCAAACCCCCAAGTCACTGGGGATGTTTCCCCTGGGCCATCAACCCTAAATAGAAAGAGGTATCCTATTGAGGTGAGAGTGATAGGATAACCTCTTGTTACGCCAATTTGCCTTCCCTTAACCTTTTCCTTTGGAATAAGTACAAATTGTGCGATAACATTTTGGCGCCACTGCTGGGGAACATTGAGTCATTTCTCCTCAAAGAAGACACTTCTCGGTAAGCCTTTCCTCAAAATCGTTTACTTTACAGAGCTTACCTAGCAACTCCACTGAGGGTGATCCCCTCATCCCTTTGATAGTTTCGAGAAAATTATCTGGTGACTCCACTAATGACAAAACCAACCATGACTTCTCAATGGAACCCGGGAAACTTTAAACCCTTGAACATGAGTGAAATCTTGGGATACCGTAGGCAAATGCCCCCTAAGTACGAAAATTGGCTCCCTAGATTCACTGGTAGTGATGGGGAGAGAGCCGACTATCACATGAGTGATTTATGGGATTTCTTTCTATTCCACCCTATCAGTGACAATGTTGAAGATTTGGCAATGAAACTCTTCTCTGCCACTCTTCATGGCAATGCTAGGAAGTGGTATGACAACCTCCGTGATGCTAGCATCACAACTATGGAACAATTGGAAGAACCCTTTCTAAAAAAATGGAGTATTCAGTTGGAAGACATCCCAATACTACTAAAAAGACTCGAGCATATAAAACAAACCGAGATTGAAACTGTCAGACAGTTCCAGGATAGGTTTGAGGACATACTATATCGAATTCCTGGAAGCCATCGTCCTGAAGACAAGTACATCGTTCATCTCTATACCAATGCACTCCTAGTGCATTTAGGGTTTCCCCTCAGTAAAAAGGGCCCAAKAAYGCTCGATGAAGCTCACAACATGGCTGAAAGAATCGAGGAAAATATCTCCTTGTCCCAGGTAAGACACCTCTTTACCCCAGACACTCTTAGTTTGGAGAGATTAATTTCCCTTGAGACCTTTACTGTTGATTTCCGAAAGGAAAGGCAATTAACAATCGACCAACAAGAGGCTAAGGGGAAGGATCTTGAGGAGGTTTTCCAGTCCCACAAGGAAGAGCAAAGGATTACTCATTTTTCTGCCAAGAATAATGAAGACGTGGTTGAGGAGCTGGAACCTGAGGATATCGAACATGATGATGAAGTGTTGATGTGTCCTCATCTCTCTGATGAAGCCATCCAAAATTCCATTTTTCCTACACAAGAAGAAGAGGATGAGGTTAGTCACATTCCTTTTCAGGATTTTGATAATACCTTGTTCTATGATTCAGAGAGTGAAAGAGAAATGGAATCCTCAGGCAAGGAAGATTCCCCTTTCTGTACAGTTGAAGATGTAGGGGCAAGTCATGAGGACGAAACAATAATGCATGATGTTTCATTCAATGAAGTTACCCAAGTCCTCGAAGCTCCTGCACAAGAAGAAATAAACACGGTGAGATACCTTCCTTTCCAAAATTTTGATGATGCTTTGTTTTATGATTTGGAGAGAAAAGAGGTGCTAGAGGAGCCCTTGGATACTTTAAATCCTTCATGTTATGATAAAGGTAGTGACTTTGTTGATAATATTGATGAGTTCATACATGTTGGAAGGCGTAAGTGGGATGTGATTGGTTCTAATGAAGATCCCATTTACGATATTGAGGGACATTTCCAAAAATTTCCTTTACAATTATCATATGAGGTTACTACTTTTGACAATTGGCAACAAGGAGATGGTATGATTACAAACCTGTTTCAGACACCCAAGGATGACCTGGTGCTATGTTCTCCTAATGAATTTCGGTCATACCTTGAGGATTTTGATGATATTCCTCTGAGCACTTGGATTTATTCCATGAAGAAGATTATCCACCACCGTTGTGCTCAGATCTTGATAGAGGTAAGGACATCATTTGCCTGGAAAAGGATCCTTGTGATAATGTTTTCTAGCCACCTTCGATTATTTTATCTTGCTGTGTCATTAAATGGGTAGTTGGGAAGTATGTCTTTTGTATTAAGTTTCCTCTGAGGCAAACCCTAGAGTTCAAGGGTAGGTCGAATACCTTAAGAAGAAGTCTTTCATCTCAGTCTTTCAGCCTTCCCTTAAGAATTTGTCAGTCATCTTCTAGGTCGTTGCTAGTCCCTTCCCAGACCTCAATTTGTGAAGATGTCCAAGGTAGAAAACCTTCAGACTCTTTGAGCTAGTCTTTTGAACCTTTGAATTTTTACGATCCCTTTCTGAGATGGATTGAGCATTTTCTTGAGAGTGTGGCTTGGCACAATTTTGTCCCTCCCTCCCACCTCCATGAGCTAGACTTTACGATCTCCGATGATACAATACATTTTCTAACTCATGTTATGTTTGTGCTTAACTTATCATTGTTTTGGTTTATGATGAAGCACAAAGGCAGGTATTATGAGACATTGCTAGGATGGTTTCACTGGCTATTTGACTACACCTAACATTCAACCAACAGGTAAGTAGAGGTAAGTAGGTAGGCATTTGCATTCATTGTATATACCATCTGCATTTCATGCTAGAGTAGTTGTATTTCCATTTGTGTATATGCTTGCTTATTTTCATTTACTGTACCATATATGAGCCGAGGGTGATATCACCACCCCAAATGATTACTAATAATCTTTTGTTGAGATCAAGCAGGTCATAGGTCATGCCGTAGATGCTAAGGTTCTCATGCGCTCTACGGTGAGCACATGTCCCCAAGTTGGAGCCAGATGTTATCCCCTAGCCTAGGGATAACTGAGGAGATTATGTCTCGAGGCCCACAGGTCCTAGACATGGAGTACCGAGAGGCATATTGACTTGAGCCTGGCCCTGGAGGGCCCATCTTTCTTCTTCAACGCCTCCACCTTGTCAGTAGCAACATCATCCATCCCATTGGCCTAGTCCTTCAACACCAATGGGTCTTGCTCCATGAGGTAATGAGTTCGGGTATCATGGTATGTGTCAGTCTGATTCTCAAAACATTTGAATATGTGCATTTAATTCTTTTAATTTCTAATGTGTGTTTGGACCTTATGCCTTTCCACCTGTCCACACCTGGGGGGAATGACAGGATGCCCTAGCAAGTTGGTTCCCATAGGGTTTGAGTTGCCACTGGGTGGGTTCATGAAAGGTCATCGTCTGTTTCCACCATACTTACCACTTTTCATCTTTTTTCCCTCTCATCCATCCCATACATTGGTTTGGGCATTGGGTTTGCCAAGCTAGCAAAGGGTTGTACCTTACCTTGTGGGAAGAAGGGGCTAAAGGCCCAGAGGGTAAAAGTATCTGGTAAAAGTTAAAATCCAAAAGAACAAAATATTCAGATGCTTTGCCTAGGGATCCTCGAGAAAGCAATAAAATGCTTCTCAGCAAGAAACAGAGGGACCCATAAAATAATAAAATCAAGACCTAATTGGAGGATAGGGGGTCTCATCACGAGCCAACCTATTAGGTCCATGGTCATGTAGCAGTATGACACTACCATTCAACTAGTCACCACGCCAGGGTAGTGGCTCTTGGTGGCATAGCCAAGAGAAAGGGTGTCTCATCACGAGCCAACCTTCTCATCTCTGTGAAATGCTTGTGGGTAACATTGTCACCATTGGTCACCACGCCAGGGCAGTGTCCCTTAACTAGTCTCTTGAAAGAAAAAGCAATAAGATAAAAAGATAAAAGGCATTGAATGGGCTTGGAAACATTTGCATCCATGACAAGGTGCAACTCACCCTCTTCAGAGGCACCCACAGGTAAGCCATACATTCCCTGTCATCACTGAACCCATTGCTCAGACATCCCTTACCACCTCATCCACTTACATGGACTGGGTTTGTCTTCACCTGGAAACATCCCACGTCCAATGAGAATTAGCCTAATAAGAATAGCATAACGTCTTGTAGAATAGCATAACGTCTTGGGATGTTTCTTCACCTGGAAACATCCCACCTCATCCAAACCTGGCTTGTAGAATAGCATAACGTCTTTGAGCACTTGTCTGGGAAAGGGGGGTTTTATGCACATGTTTAAATAACTTGATTATTAGATGTGATTGACATTGCTATGATCCTTGTGACTTATGAGCCCATGGAGGGCGTACTTCTTGTTGTTGCAGGGCCACACTCGACGGACATGTACACATGGGGAGATGATTAGTTCGGACCTCCATAGGGATAAAATTCCACCTGGATGTTGAGATTCCAGCCAGGGGCAAAGACAGATTAGAGGTTTGCACCAGAGAGAGAGGAGGACATTCCACCAGAGACAGCCTCGTAGGTCTGGACCTAGGGGGGTCTTGCCCTCCCACTATGATGTAGGCCTTGGAAAGCCCATGACATCACCTCTGTGACCCTTGATGTCACCCAACGTTTGATGGACACTTTGGAGGCAGTTGTGTGCCAAGTGGCATGTGTGGCTTGATCCAGAGGCCTTGGGAGGCCTAACGTTTTGCTCCTGGAGGCCAATGTTGCACTAGAAAGGCCTAACGTCACCCTAAAAGGGCATGGCGTCACCTTTTCTGCTAGATTTAGGGTTTTAATTTGTCATTTAATGTAAAAACTGGATATTACATGTAAACTGACCATGTCAGCCTTTTTGACCTAATTCTAGTCATTGTAACTATATAAATAAGGGATTTTCCCTTGAATTATTTCATCATCTTTCACTCACACTTAGTGAGGTCTGAAATTTGCGCCCTAACTAGGGTTACTTGGCTGAAATTTAGTGCACACTTCTTGAAGGAGACTAATTTTGAAGTATTTTTGCATTTTTCTTGGTGGAAGTGTTCAACTAGGCTATTTGCTAGATGATTCTTGGTGAATGTAAGTAAATTTTCTGCAATTCTTCTTCATTGAATGGTTATGGTTGTATTTATCTTGCATTTATACTAAGATTATG
>SNQJ01S0057073.1:35977-51642 GCA_010110895.2 Picea sitchensis
AAGTGTTCAACTAGGCTATTTGCTAGATGATTCTTGGTGAATGTAAGTAAATTTTCTGCAATTCTTCTTCATTGAATGGTTATGGTTGTATTTATCTTGCATTTATACTAAGATTATGAAATTGCTAACTTAAAACCCTAGGAGGCTAAAGCACATGTTATTGTCCTTGCCTTAATAACTTTCACCTACTAGATTATGTTAGAAAACTGATTTTCTTGAAGCTTTTTGCTAAGGGCCTTGCCATTGCAACACCCTAGCACATTTTGCTTCATCTAAGCCTACATTTTTTATTTTATTTTTGAGCTAAAGGAGGAAAACTACTAGGCCCCAGGGTTACCTACTTCCTAGTAGCCATTTCCCCCTAGGGTTTGGTGATTGAAGCCTTGGGCTACCAACACTTCAATTATTGACCCCTCTTGTCTCTAGTTCTCCTATTATCATTTGTTCCTTCAAGATTTGCCGTCGCCTAAAAGGACTCCATTTACCCTTAAAAGCACCGATCTTGGCCTTACGTTTGAGTGATTGACAAAAACTACTATCAAAACCTTTACCTTAAGCTCTCTACTAACTACTCCTAACCTTAGAATAGTCTAATCTACTAACCTATTTGTTGCTGTTACTAAAGTAAGCTACAACCATCTATTGCAGCACTAAAAGCACCTAAAAGCAATTGTAAAGTTGATTCATACACTACCTTATTTGCTTCTGACAAATGCTAGTACTTTGCTATTGTTGAGTAATTATTCTGGGTCATTCTGAAGCCATTTTAAGGCATTTATTGTGAAGCTATTGTCTTATAAACATTGCTGCTATAAAATTCTGTTTACTTCATCATATATCAACTATTGCATTTATTGATAAAGTCCATTGTTTTATGAAGTACTAACAACAAGTTCTACTTGCAAAAGATATCTTTTCTTGTTGCTTTGTTCTGGGCAGGTACACCTTAATACTTCATCAGTTCATTGGTTAAAACGCTGGGACTTTTTGATCAGTGTGACTTGTGAGAGGGGACATTTTCATAGACACTTTAACCTTTGCCTTCTCAAACCCCCAGGTCACGAGGATGTCTCCCTTGGGCCATCAACCCTAAATAGAAAGAGGTATCCTATTGAGGTGAGAGTGATAGGATAACCTCTTGTTATGCCAATTTTCCTTCCCTTAACCTTTTCCTTTGGAATAAGTACAAATTGTGCGATAACAGGTGCAAGCAACCAAAGACATAAGAATGTTTATACTTAAATAATGTGAGAGAATTCCAATTCGCAACAACTAAATATGAAAGAAGGAAATAAAATGAATGTGTGCTTTAAGTGATCAATACAATCAAAGTAAAGGCACTTAGGCCACCCAAACCATTGCACAAAACAAGACTATTGAACCAACGAATTCAAAGAGCCATGAAGAAATTGTACAGTTAAACTTTCTCACTGTATTAGTCAAAAGATTGTCTACATCATAGAGAGAAAATACAAGACTGGTTGCAATAGTATGGTCTGCAAAGAGTGTTGGCAGCGAGAAAAGAAAAGAAGATGGAAGAGAATTATTTTGGCTGCTCACTCAATAAATTTTGCCTAAACAATGCCACTCGCCCTGCTTATATAACTCTCCCAATTCCTAGAAAAGGCAGCCTGCTCATGCAAAAGCACAACTGCTGTATAGTGGCTGTTTTAAATGAAGAAAGCTGCTGTAATAACCAGATAACAACCATAAATATAGTCACTAAATTGGGGGTCGACCTCCTCCACAAATAACTAACTCATGCGTTCCCCCTAAATTATCCATGTAATGTTGAATTAACTTAAGACAAGACTTTTCCTTAAATAAAATTTCCAAAATAAACTCCCTGTCCAATAATAAATTTTCCTTTCTCATGCACACTAATCCATGAAGTCACCTTCTCTAAAAATAATCATCTCCTAGTTTCCAAAGTTAGCAAGAAGGAATCAATTGATTTAGGTGCCCTTCTTTGCCAAAAATAATTGACAAGTCATCCATTGAAAATAGAATTGAAGCATGCAACCCATTTTTTAGCTCACTGCCAAATTTACTGGAGGCGCCTAGGGTTTCTTTGAAAAAGGGACGCACTGAGGGTTTCTTTGAGAATGATGTTGCCACGTGTCACATTGCAACCAAGAGCATGGCACCTGTTATCGCAGGATTTGTACTTGTGCAAGGCCCACCACAAGGCCCCCAAATCTTGCATAACTATGGAAGAAACTACCACTGTCAGCGAAGTAGGATCTTTCCTTGTTTTAGTGATGGAGGAGGTCCACCACAAGGGAGGCTTCCGTGGTGACCTCAAGGGATCGAATAGCAAGTTTGATAGCCAAGCCTACCATCCCTTATCTTGATCACCTGTTAGTTGGTCTAGGTCCAGGAAGGAAAGAGAGGTTGTAAGGTGACTGTTGTACCTGCCCGGAACAAGAACAATTTGCAGCATATATATATATATATATATATATAGAACAATTACCAAGCTAAAGTATGCAACAATGACCTCTTTAGACACTAGACTAGTTGAGTTGCATGGGCTGTTACAAATTTACAACAATACACAGTTATATGACAACGATAAACAATTATATGACAACAATAGATGGTTTGTAACAATAACAATTAATGCTTAGAAACACCATAATTGACCATGAAAAACAAGTATTTAACTAACATAATATTATCCAATTGCTAGAAATGATCTATGAACAAGTTAAGCCACTCGCAATTAGGTGTATGCAACACATTAAGACAATTTTTAGTGGCTGTAGCAAACTTATGTAACAACAACAATAATTATTGCGAGTTTGCTAGACTTAGGGTTAGTATAGTTAGTAGGACACTTGAGAGATTTAGAAAAGAGGTTTTAACAACTACTTTCACCACAAGATTGCTTCTAGTTTAGTGTCGTTGTCATTCTAGGGCCTATGGAGTCTCAAATGCATCCAAACTCAAAGATTGATCTAATTGAAACCAAGAGGTAGAGTCTAAACCCTAAGTTGCAAGCACGTTTGGGCCTTAGTCTTTTAGACTTTGAGGAAAAGGATATCTAGGGTGCAAGCACGTTTGGGCCCTAGATATCATTTTTCCCTTCTTGTAGCTTCACTTAGGTGAAGGATCAATTGTCTAGGGCTAAAATCCTAAAGTGCTAGCACTTTAGGGCTTTAGGTTTCTAACCCTAGCAAGGACGTTTCACTGACTTGGACAAATAAAACTTTGTGAGGGGAAGAAGCACTTATGTTCCCCTCTTAGGGTTTCAACAAAACAAGACTTCTTGCAACAAAATAGTAATTTCACCATCATAAATGAGCCACACGTGTGAGACGTCAAGTCTTTCTAGGGAAGGAAGTGGCCTCCAAAGGCCATGTGGCACTAATCAAGGGTTAAGTGATGGAAAATGATGTCTGTCCTCACCCAAGGTCATGCCAATCATCACTAGTACCCCAAGTGTCCACCAAACCCTAGCTCCATCAAACCCTAAAAGATGACGTCATGATCAAAGTAGGGCTAACGTCCAAGATCCAGGTGTTGCGTCCAGGTTGGAGGGAGCTGCAACTCATCCCTTCATGGTGTTTGGCTGTCTGCTGTTGCATCATCCCTAATCCAACAAATAGTAAGCTCTGGGATGCTTTGCCCAGCCTATGGGCTTCCAACCCATCTGTGTGCCATCATGACTAAATTTGCTCAAACCAAGCCCATCTGTCCATCGTCCAAGGTTCCAAGGATGTGAGAGCTGATGTCTAAAGGTGGTAAATCACTGCTCTGCATCACACGTGCCAAAGTGTTGCAATAAAGACACAACGTCCTGGGTACAAGACCAAGATGTCCCTCAAAGAACCATGTGAGGGCCATCCAAAACAAAGCAGAGTATAAGACAAGGATAGCTAAGGTTCACAAGAAATATTGGTCCTTAAAACATGCGAAATAAGTTGTCACTTAAGATATAAGCCATGTAAACAATTCACCTCAGTATCCCCTTCAAGCATCACACCAGCTCAGGACCTCATGTGAGTTGGCAAGTTTAAGTATGGGAGGGCCTTCATCCAACCCTATTAGGTGTGCCAACCTAGACATGAAATAGAAGACCCAGGTAGAGGGATAGGTCCTGAGGGAAGTAGGAAAGAAAGAAACCCTTAAAGAGTAATTGTGATAGTGATGTGGTTTTGGGGCTTACTTCATGGCTTACGGTGTCATTAAATCCATTTCTATGAGTGCCTTTGTAGGGGGAGCACTTGCTTTCTTGAGATACCTTTTCCTTAATACTTTTTGCATTCCGAACCCCTTAATTTGCCTTTTGATACCCAATTATCATTTACAAGTCCCCTTTAAAAGGTTTCAAGCTTCACCCCTTCATATTTTACTGGGTTGTAGTCCTTTATAATTTGGTGCATTCATTCTCATCCGAACAGGGGCGATTTCCATTAGAGGGGGTAGAGCTCAAGCTGGCCTGAGGCTTTTATGGTGGCCTTTGTCATTTATAGCATAGCATAGATATATGGAGCAATTGCATCGAACTCTAGGCCTTCAGCCCCTTCTTCTCATGAGAGGATGGACTATGATCCATTATTGAAGTTCAATACACTATGAGAGGATCTAGGATGGAAAGTGTTAAGTATGGTGGGTAATAGAGCGTTGCCCTTGTGAGGGCCCCCCAGTAGTACCCCTTTTCCCTGGGTGGTGACAACGCAAGACTAGGGCATAGAAGTTGACCACCATGGTGAAACAAGGCAACTAACACAATTTCCCAAGCCAATGATCCATTATCCAACTTCGACCAAAGATCCTCATCCACATGCCCAACAAATTAAGCACAACACATGAAAGGACTAACATACCTCATGGTGACGTTGGCTTACCATCTCCCATACACTGGATTGCTTGCATGTGATGAGTCTTGGTTGACCTGTAGCTGTAAAGGTAAATGAGGGGGGCTGTTGGGCTGCCATCTGTGGACATGTTGATCATCATGATGGTTGAGATCATTGTCTCCATTGTGGGCCACGAGACATGATATCCTCTACTTACCCCTAGGCATGGGGGGGGGGTAACATTTGGATCCAACATAGGGACACATGCTCATCGTAGAGTGCATGAGAACCTCAACATCTCTGGTTGTCCTAGACTTGTAATCATATGCCCACTTCAAACAACAACACCCTTTAGAAGTACTGGTTGGTGGATGTGATCCATTGGAGTTAGTGATAAATCCAAATCATGTTGAAAAGAAAAAAAAATCACTAAACTATAAATGATAAAGCAATAATATACAATGATAAAATGTGATCTCCTAACATGTATGCATTATATATAAGTGAAATGCAATATATACAAGAAGATGCATGACTATACTAGTATGAATGCCTGATGCAAGATATATACAAATGAAATACAAGATGCAAATGCCGTACCTAACCTATAGTAATCTCTGTTAGTTGAAATGCTAGGTATAATCATATGACTAGTGAAACCATCCCAACATTGTATCGGAATGTCTACACCCGTGCTTCATCATAAACCAAAATAGGAATAAGTCAAGCACAAAAAGGTCACGAGTCGGGACATACATCCTAACATAACTGGTCATAAAATCCAACTCATGGAGGCGGGAGGGAGGGACAAAGTCGTGCAAGGAGGTATCACCACAACCTTGCCCTATCCATCTCAGGACAAGGCCAAAAGAATCAGACAAAGACAGATCCTCACCCTAAGCTACAAAGCCATGACCCAAAGATCGAGAAGGGATGAGAAGGAACCTAAGGAAAACTCTAAGGTTGTCTATGGGAAAAGAGAACGCAAGGTAAGGGATGAAACCAAGCCTAGGGAAATAATTTTGCTCCCAACCCAAGACTTGTTGACCTTATGTGTGAACCCTGAAAGCCCTGAACAAACTATAGGTTGAAAACAACTCTGCCTGACAGGGAAATGACTATCATGAGAAAAATCCCAACCGTATCTATAGCGGAATGGCAAAGTGAAAAAGGAGGAGGTTGGAAACTCTCGTCACAAAAATCCTGTTATGGGCAAATCATGGCTTCGTCTTCATCAAAGTTAGAGCACAACGATGGTTGAAAATATTCTTTGTAGAATAAATCCAAGTGCTCGAAAGAGTATGTATGAATAATGAAACCTTCCATGATATGACCAGAAATCTTCATGAGCATGGTGCAATAAGTCATCCTTGGGTGCTTGAAATAAATTTGTAATCATGTCATCTTTATGTTGCCAAACATCTGAATCAGTAGCAATCACAAATGGTTGTTCTAACAACAACAATTGAAAACGACCTTCAATGTCATAAATGGGATCTCCATTAAAGCCATCACAAGTCATATACCATTTACGTCTCCCAACATGTATAAAATCATCAATTTTCTCAATCACATCATCACATTTATTATAGCATGAAGGGTTTAATGGATCCAAGGGTTCCTCTAGCACCTCTTCACTTTCCAAATCATGAAATGAAGCAACATCAAAAACTTGGAAAGTAGTATAACTTACCACATTCTCTTCTTCATGTGCAGGGGGAATGGAAACTTGGATGACTTCATCAAATAGAGGAGCAAATACCGATGCTTCGTCTTCACGTGGGGCCTCTTTGTGGACTAGGTCTTCAACATCGTGTGTTTCGTTAGAGTGGTCTTCTTCAACACATTCACAAGGCAACTCATGCTCTTCTTCGTGTATCAGGTGATCTTCCTCATGATTCACCCCTTCAGGTTCTCGTTCTTCCAACAAATCTCTGTTGTCGTCAATGAGATCATGAGGTGATTGTTGCTCCTCTTTGAGAAGTTGGTAACCCTTTGCGTGGATCTTCTCTTCAAATTCTTGTTCGTCAATGGATTCTTCATATTCCTCAACAGGGTTAGAAAGTAACTCTTCCCTTTTGAGGGCCACTGTGAGATCATGGAGAATGTCTTCATATCTTTGTGTTCTTGGGGCCCACCTTTTGAGGAATTCTTCAATGAAGATTGTAAGAGAAGATATACTCTTTGGATTGAGAGTATGCTTAACTCAATCCTGTTGTCATGTTTCCAGAGATAGCAAAAAAAATCTTATTAGGACATCTTGATGTGTCACATCTATCTTTGAAGCATACTTCAGGAAATTCACAACATTAGTAACAACCAAGGATGGGTCTCCATCAAATTTTGGATAATTACACCCCTAATCTGGAGAAAAGTGATTTGGGTATTCAGGAACATTCTTAATATCCAGAGAGGGAAATATTTCATGAAGTGACCAGGTTGCCATAATTCCATTACTTGAGAGTATGCAATCTTACAGAAGTTGAGAATAGGATGGCAACTCAAAATATATCAGTGGAGTCGCCAGATGGTCCCTTAGGATCATCAGAGGAAGGTGAGGGATCTACCCTATGTGGAGTCGCCAAGTAAACTTGAGATAAAGGGATTTGGGATAAGTTTTCCAAAGAAACATTGTGAGGAGAATGACTCAATCCTCCTTGGTAATGGTGCGAAAATGTTATCGCAGGATTTGTACTTGTGCAAAGCCCAACAAGAGACACCCAAATCTTGCGTAACTATGGAAGAAACTACCACTTTCATCTAAGTAGGATCTTCTCTCGTTTAAGTGATGGAGGAGCTCCACCACAAGGGAAGCTTCCCTGGTGACGTCAAGGGATCGAATAGCAAGTTTGATAGCCAAGCCTACTGCCCCCTATCCTGATCACTTGTTAGTTGGTCTAGGTCTAGGAAGGAAAGAGAGGTTGCAAGGTGATTGTTGTACCTGCCCGGAACAAGAGCAATTTGCAATATATATAACAATTGGCAAGCTAAAGTATGCAACAATGACCTCTTTAGACACTAGACAAGTTAAGTTTCATTGGCTGTTACAAATTTACAGTAGTAAACAGTTATATGACAGCAATAGATGATTTGTAACAGAAACAACAATTTATGCTCAAAAACACCACAATTGACGATGAAAAACAAGTATTTAACCAATAGAATATTATCCAATTGCTAGAGAGGATTTCTGAACAAGTTAAGTCACTTGTAATTTGGTCTTATGCAACAAATTAAGACAATTTTTAGTGGCTGTAGAAAACTTTTGTTACAAATTAAGTTTCATTGGCTGTTACAAATTTACAGTAGTAACAGTTATATGACAGCAATAGATGATTTGTAACAGAAACAACAATTTATGCTCAAGAACACCACAATTGACGATGAAAAACAAGTATTTAACCAATAGAATACTATCCAATTGCTAGAGAGGATTTCTGAACAAGTTACGTCACTTGTAATTTGGTCTTATGCAACAAATTAAGACCATTTTTAGTGGCTGTAGAAATTTTTTGTAACAACAGCAATAATTATTGTGAGTTTGCTAGAGTTAGGGTTAGTATAGTTAGTAGGATAGTTGAGAGATTTAGAAAAAAGGTATTAACAACTAGTTTCACCACATTGCTTCTAGATCAGTGTCGTTGTCATTCTAGGGCCTATGGAGTCTCAAATGCATCCAAACTCGAAAATTGATCTAATTGAAACCAAGAGGTAGAGTCTAAACCCTAAGGTGCAATCATCACACCTTCAGGCATCACACCAGTCCAGGACTTCATGTGAGTTGGCAAGTTTAAGTATGGGAGGACCTTCATCCAACCCTATTATAGGTGTGCCAACCTAGATAGGAAATAAAAGACCCAGGTAGAGTGATAGGTCTGGAGGGAAGTAAGAAAGAAAGAAACCCTTGAAGAGTAAGTGTGATAGTGATATGGTTTTGGGGCTTACTTAATGGCTTATGGTGTCATTAAATCCATTTCTATGAATGCCTCTGTAGAGGGAGCGCTTGCTTGCTTGAGATACCCTTTCCTCGGTACTTTTTGCATCCCGAACCCCTTAAATTGCCTTTTGATACCTAGTTATCATTTGCAAGTCCCATTTAAAAGGTTTCAAGCTTCATTCCTTCATATTTTACTGGGTTGTAGTCTTTTATAATTTGGCGCATTCATTTGCATCCGGATAGGGACAATTACCATTAGAGGGGGTAGAGCTCAAGTTGGCATGAGGCTTTTATGGTGGCCTTTGTCATTTATAGCATAACAAAGATATATGTAACAATTACATTGACCTCTAGGCCTTTATCCCCTTCTTCTCACGAAAGGATGGACCACTCATTACTGAAGTTCAGTACACTATGAGTCTTGAGAGGATCTAGGGTGGAAAGTGTTAATTATGGTGGGGAACAAAATGTTACCCTTGTGAGGGCCCCCCAGTAGTACCCCTTTTCCCTGGGTGGTGACAACGCGGGACTAGGGCATAAAAGCTGACCACCAAGGTGAAACAAGGCAATTGACACAATTTCCCAAGTCAGTGATCTGTTATCCAACTTCAACCAAATATCCTCATCCACATGCCCAACAAATTAAGCACAACACTTCGCATGAAAGAAGGACTATCATACTTCATGGTGACGTTGGCTTACCATCTCCCATAAACTGGATTGCTTGGATGTGATGAGCCTTGGTTGACCTGTAGCTGTAAAGGTAAATGAGGGGGGCTGTTGGGCTGCCATATGTGGACATGCTGATCATCATCATGGTCGAGATCATTGTCTCGATTGCGGGCCACGAGAGATGATCTCCTCTAGTTACCCCTAGGCATGGGGGGGGGTAGCATTTGGATCCAAGATAGGGACATGTGCTCACGATAGAGTGCATTAGAACCTCAACATCTCTGGTTGTTCAAGACTTGTAATCTTGCTCCCACTTCAAACAACAACACCCTTTAGAAGTATCGGCCGATAGATGTGATCCACCGGAGTTGGTGATAATTCCAAATCATGTTGAAAAGAAAAACGTTTCACTAAACTATAAATGATAAAGAAATACTATACAGGGATCAAATGTGAACTCCTAACATGTATGCATTATATATAAGTGAAATGCAATATATACAAGAAGATGCAAGACTATACTAGTATAAATGCATGATGCAAGATATATACAAATGAAATGCAAGATGCAAATGCGCTACCTAAACCTACACTAATCTGTGTTAGTTGAAATGCTAGGTATAATCATATGACTAGTGAAACCATCCTAACATTGTATCAGAATGTCTACCCTTGTGCTTCATCATAAACCAAAATAAGGATAATTCAAACACAAAAAGGTCATGAGTCGGGACATACATCATACCATAACTAGTCATAAAATATAACTCATGGAGGCGGGAGGGAGGGAGGGACAAGGTCATGCAAGGAGGTATTGTCATAACTCTACCCTATCCATCCCAGGACAAGGCCAAAAGAATAAGACAAAGGAAGATCCTCACCCTTAGCTACAATGCCATGACCCGAAGATCGAGAAGGGATGAGAAGGAACCGAAGGAAAACTCTAAGGTTGTCTATGGGAAAAGAGAGCGCAAGGTAAGGGATGAAACCAAGCCTAGAGAAAAATATTTGCTTCCAACACAAGACTTGTTGGCCTTGTGTGTGAAACCTGAAAGCCCTGCAACAAACCATAGGTTGAAAACAACTCTGCCACACAGGGAAATGACTATCATGAGAAAAACTTCCAACCGTATCTGTAGCGGAATGGAAAGGTGAAAAAGGAGAAGGCTGGAAACTCTCATTACAAAAATCCTGTTCTGGGCAAATCATGGCTTCATCTTCATCAAAATTAGAGCACAACGATGGTTAAAAATCTTCTTCGTAGAATAAATCCATGTGCTTGAAAGAGTATGTATGAAACCTTCTAGGATATGACCAGAAATTGTCATGAGCATGGTACAATAAGTCATCCCTGGGTCGCTGAAATAAATCTATAATCATGTCATCTTCATGTTGCCAAACATTTGAATCAGTAGCAATCACATATGGTTGTTCTAACGACAACAATTGAAAATGCCCTTCAATGTCATAAATGGGATCTCCATTAAAGCCATAACAAGTCATATCCCATTTACGTCTCCCAACATGTATAAAATCATCAATTTTATCAATCACATCATCGCCTTTATTATAGCATGAAGGGTCTAATGCATCCAAGGGTTCGTCTAGCAACTCTTCACTTTCTGAATCATGAAATGAAGCAACATCAAAAACTTGGAAAGGAGTATAACTTACCACATTCTCTTCTTCATGTGTAGGAGGAATGGAAACTTGGATGACTTCATCAAATAGAGCAAATACCAACGCTTCGTCTTCATGCGGAGCCTCTTCGTGGACTAGGTCTTCAACATGGTATGTTTCATTAGAGTGGTCTTCTTCAACATATTCACAAGGCAACTCATGCTCTACTTCGTGTATCTGGTGATCTTCCTCATGATTCACGCCTTCAGGTTTTCGTTCTTCCGTCAAATCTCCGTTGTCTTCAATGGGATCATGAGGTGATTGTTGCTCCTCTTTGAGGGGTTGGTAACCGTCTGCATAGATCTTCTCTTCAAATTCTTGTTTGTCAATGGATTTTTCATCTTCCTCAACAGGGTCAGAAAGTGACCCTTCCCTTTGGAGGGCCACTGTGAGATCATGGAGAATGTCTTCATATCTTTGTGTTCTCGGGGCCCACCTTTTGAGGAATTCTTCAATGAAGATTGTAAGAGAAGATATACTCTTTGGATTGAGAGTATGCTTAACCCAATCCTATTGTCTTGTTTCCAGAGATAGCAAATTTTTTTTATTAGCACATCTTGATGTGTCACATCTATCTCTGAAGCATACTTCAGGAAATTCACAACATGAATAACAACCAAGGACAGGTCTCTATCAAATTTTGGACAATTACACCCCCACGTTGGAGAAAAGTGATTCGGGTATCCACGGACATTCTTAATATCCAAAGAGGGAAATATTTCATGAAGTGACTAGGGTGCCATAATTCCATTACCTTAGAGTATGCAATCTTACAGAAGTTGAGAATAGGATGACAACTCAAAATATATCAGTGGAGTCGCTGGATGCCTTTAGGATCATCAAAGGAAGGTGAGGGATCTACCTTCAGTGGAGTGGCTAGGTAAACTTGAGATAAAGGGTTTCGGGATAAGTTTGCCAAAGAAATGTCATGAGGAGAATGACTCAATCCTCCTTGGCAACGATGCAAAAATGGTATTGCAGGATTTGTACTTGTGCAAATCCCACCACAAGACCCCAAAATCTTGCGTAACTATGGAAGAAACTACCACTATCACCTAAGTAGTATCTTCCCTTGTTTTAGTGATGGAGGAGGTCCACCACAAGGGAGGCTTCCCTGGTGACCTCAAGGGATTGAATCACAAGTTTGATAGCCAAGCGTACTGCCCCCTATCCCGATCACCTATTAGTTGGTCTAGGTCTAGGAAGGAAAGAGAGGTTGTAAGGTGATTGTTTTACCTTCTCAGAACAAGAACAATTTGCAGCATACACACACACACACACACACACACACACACATATATATATAACAATTACCAAGCTAAAGTATGCAACAAAGACCTCTTTAGACACTAGACAATTTAAGTTGCATTGGCTGTTACAAATTTACAGTAGTAAACGGTTATATGATAGCAATAGATGATTTGTAACGACAACAACAATTAATGCTTAGAAGCAACACAATTGACCATGAAAAGCAAGTATTTAACCAATAGAATATTACCCAATTGCTAGAGATGATTTCTGAACAAGTTAAGCCACTTGCAATTAGGTGTATGCAGCGAATTAAGACAATTTCAGTGGTTGTAGCAAAATTTTAAAACAACAATTATTATTGTGAGTTTGCTAGAGTTGGGGTTAGTATAGTTAGTAGGACACGTTAGTAGGATAGTTAGTAGTATAGTTAGTAGGACCTAGTTAGGCAAGTTTTTGATAATGAAAGCCAGATTCTGTGTTTTCTCCAGAATGAAGGCGAATTCTCGGAAGCCCGGATAAACTTATTGACGGAAAAGGGAAATATGGAGATCATTGATTTAGCTGACGGATACTTACTTAAAGGTATCGTCCCCTTAGAGAACCTTTTTGATCGAAATGCCATGTATAAGGGGAAGCCGTCAAGCAAAATCAATGACGAGATCATTGAATTCAATATTGGGACTGAGGAGACCCCAAAGATGATCAAGTTTGGGAAAGGAACAACATCTGATGAAAGAGAAAAGTTGATTTCCCTCATAAGAGAATTTAAGGATGTCTTCGCTTGGTCTTACGAAGATATGAAGGCTTACCAAGAAGATTTCATACAACACGCTATTTCCCTTATAGATGGGACGAAACCCTTTAGACAAAAGCTCAGACAAATGAACCCAAAGGTTTCCCTACAAGTCCAAAAGGAGTTGCAAAAGATGGTCGAGGCAAGAATAATTGAGCCTATTAGATATTCGTCTTGGGTATCTAATCGAGTCATTATCAGGAAGAAGACTGGTGAGATTAGGATATGTGTGGATTTTAAAAATTTAAACTAGGCTTCACTTAAAGACAACTATCCTCTACCAAACATGGAGTATCTTTTGCAAATGGTCACCAGAACAGAAATGATGTCCATGCTTGATGGTTTCTTGGGATATAATCAAGTTTTTGTAAAGGAAGATGACCAACTAAAAACTGCTTTCACCACCCCTTGGGGAACTTATAAGTATTTAAGAATGCCCTTTGGACTAACCAACGTGGGGGCCACCTTCCAACGCGCCATGGACTATGCTTTTTGGGAATTGATCAGGAAACTTATAGAGATCTATCAGGATGATCTAACCACCATCTCCAAAAAGAGGGAACAACACATCCAACACTTAAGAACGATTTTCTAGAGATGTAGGGAGTATGGCATTTCTCTCAACCCTAAGAAATCAATTTTTGGTGTTGACAAGGGCAAGTTGCTTAGTCATACAATTTCTAAAGACAAGATCACAATAGACCCTGCCAGGGTTGAAGCCATCAAGAAGATCCCTCTCCCGAAAGTCAAGAAAGCCTTGCAATCTTTCCTTGGCCAAATTAACTTCGTAAGGAGGTTCATTCCGAACTTTGCCGAGATTGTTAAACCCCTTAACATATTGTTAAAGAAGGATGCTCGTTTTGAATGGGAAAATGAAGGTAAGCTATCCTTCCAGCGTATCGAGGAAGCAATAACTATTGCACCAGTCTTGGTCAGCCCAAATTTTGCTAAGGACTTCATCATATTTTCTTTTGCTTCAAAGGACACCGTTGCAGGAGTTCTGTTAGAGAAAACTGATCAAGGGGATGAACAACCGATTTCTTTCATGAGCAAGAATCTTAGAGACTCAGAATTGAATTACACCATTACAGAAAAACAAGCTTACGCTCTGGTCAAGTCTCTCAAACATTTCGAACTTATGTGGGGTACAACAAGATCAAAGCCTTTGTCCCCCACCCCACTGTAAAGGATGTTTTATCACAACAAGATTGCCTTGGATCAAGAGGAAAGTGGGTTTCACAGATACAGAAATACGATTTGGAGATCAAACCATCCAAGATAATTAAAGGGCAAGGATTGGCCAAAATGATGACAGAGAGCAATCAAGAGGTCATCGAGGTAGGAGAGAAGGAAGAAATCAACATTATTGTAAGTGAAATTGAGAACAATGAGTGGTATTTAGACGTCGTTTATTACTTGAAGAACCTCACTTTCCCTGATCATTTGGTAGACCATAAGAGGAGAGCCCTAAGGCTCAAAGCTATGAAGTATTGCCTAACAGAGGATGGTCTCGGGTGGAGAAACCTTGATGGGGTGATCCTCAGGTGTGTGAATAAGGAAGAAGTTGACAAGTTGATGGAAAACCTTCATTCATGGCATTGTGGGGGCCATTTTGCAGCATGCACCACCGCTTATAAGATTTTAAGGGCAGGATATTATTGGCCCACTATTTTCTCCGACACACATCGATTGGCCCATAACTGATGAATTTGCCTTTGATACGCCCTTTTCTCTAAAATGAACTCTAATCCCCGAAAACCTTGTCCTTGATTTCTGTGAAATCTATCTCTGACTACCAACTTGATGAAAGCTATCTGGCTCTTAACCCTCTATAGTCGCATTGGCAATTTTGGGGGTTAACATCGAGGCAACTTCGTAGATCTCGAGACAGTTCATGCATCCCAAGGAATTGTTAACATCATTCGAGGCACTTTGGGGCTATTTTTACATGCATGAGTGATCTCTTGACATGCCACGTCTTAGGTCTTTGAGCACTCTCTTTATTCGTGCATTTTGAGGCAGTGTCTCACTTGATTTGAGGGCCTACCCCTTTGGAGGACTATTCTACTAGCCGTTTTGGCAAGTGTGGGCACTTTTTGACTTGGAGAGGGTCATTTGATGATTTGTGAAGGTTACTTGCATGATATGAGGATATTCCTTCACCTTGGAGACTTCATACTTGGGTGTTTGAGCTTACTTAGAGGAGTCGTCCTCTCTTTTGAATCTTATTTGCCACACACGTGTGGTCGTCCCTTGCTTTGAGGTTAGACGTTGGCATCTTTTGGAGTTTTCTTCATTGGAGGAACATCTTACTTGGGAGAGACGTTGAGCCTTCTTGAATCCTAGTCAACCTCCTTTAGTTGGATGACCTCCTCTCTTGGAGGGTTTATTGTACATGTGGCACATCTTTATTGTATTATGGCTTGGCCTAGTTATCCCTAGATATCGAGGATAACATCTAAATCAAATCCTTGTATTATCACAATGCAATAAATGTGCTCATATATATTGAAATTTGAATGCC